>JAAAKG020027698.1:23607-75287 GCA_010014905.2 Druon quercuslanigerum | reverse complement strand
AATATAACATATTAAATAAACATAAAATCATGCCTAATATAATAATATTATAATTATTTAAAAAGAATAAAAATTTCATATTATTAAATATTAAATAATGATAGTAAATTGTAGTTTCTTCCTCCCAACGATTATATTTTTTGTTAAAAATGTTATCACTTGGTTGAAGGTTCAAAAATGTTGTAAAAATGTTATTCTTCCTGGTTAAAAATTGAGTCATTCAATGAAAAATTAACTTTTTGTTAATTTATATTCAGGTGATAAACAATCAACTAAAATCTGTCTTGATTGAAACTTTGTCCTTTTTTTGTTTATTATCTTGTATTACATTATTCGTTAAAAATTAATCTTTTTCGTTGATAAAATTTAAAAGTTCGTTTTAGTGATAAAAAGTTTAACTATTTTGCTAAAAATTGATATTTTCTTATTGAAAATTCAACCGCTAGTGGTAGAGTTGAACTAATTTCTTGATTTTTTTATGTAAGTTTCATCTCTTTTTTTGAAAATGAAAATAGTTGATTGAAAAATCGTGTTTTTTTGGTTTTTGAAAATTCAACTGATTTATAGAAAATTAGTCTTTTGTCTTAGAACTTCATCTATTTGCCTAACTTATTTTTAATCTTCTTGCTTAAAAAATTAATTTTTTGTTAAAAATCACTACTTTTGGTGGACAATCAAGTTTTTTTTACTGGAAATTGAAATTTTATATTTTTGGCTGAAAGTTGATATTTTTCTTTGGGAATCCATCTCTTCGTGAAAAAAGCAAGCTTCTTTGGTAAGAAATTCAAAGGTTCATGTGAACGTTAGGGAACGGAAAAATTGGTCAGGAAAGAGTCAGGAAAAATGGAGGAAATTTTGGAAAAAATAATAAAATAATAAAAAAAAATAATAAAAAGAAAAATCCAAAGTCCGGTTTCAGTGCTACCGCGCAGGAATTTTCGCATAAAAAAAGTAACATAATGAACAAAAATTTGAAGGAGACAAAATTAATACATGATTAATGTTCTAACCAAGAAGATGAATTTTCAACAAGAATTGATTTTGAAATAATTTCTCATGCAAAATCTCAATTTTTTGTAAAAAAGTTGGGTATCTAATTCTAAACTGCAAACCTTAAATTATGGTTGTAAAATGAAGATCAGATAAATTATTATATAAAAAGATTTTAAAATATGGTCCCAATAAAAAAACTGAAAATAATTGAAACTCAACATTATTTTTTCAGAGGATGTAGGAAGACAAGGGTTGATTTTTTCCCTTCCATTATCCCTATTGAGGACTATTGATGTATCTATCAAGGTGCTTGAAAGAAATGGTATTATTTATCAAGAGTGAGTCTTACTGCAGCATTACGCAAAAGAGGCTCTTACGGATGGAAACCTATTGTATTTGAAAAGTCCTTTCTCTTCTCCTTTGGAAGCCTTAGTTTACTGAAGGTGCCCGACGAAACGATAAAAATCAGCAGCAACACTCTCGGAGACTCGTTTCCCCACAAGTTTCCGAGAACCGCGAGTTTCGTCGCTACGGTGTTACCGTAGGGGTGGTTGTCAACGTCTTCGACGTTAGCTTCGAGAGGGGATTGCCTCTGGCCCTGCAATGTACAAAGGGGTGGCAGAGTGCACCCCTTCCTCCTTTTTTCTTTTTCCACTTTCCACTTTCCACTTCCCTGCCACCCTGCCAGCCTGCCGTCAGAGGTGACAATTCTTCATCGTCCTCTCTTCCCGGAGCGGGTTCGCCCGCACGATTCGTCTACTACACCCCTCACGCGTCCTTTACCACCCGCAGCCTAGACTTTCCTTCTCGCATCCTTCACCTCCCGCATTCAAGATTCTCTTCTCGCATCCTTCCCCTCCCACTGCCTACGATTTCCTTCTCTAATCCTCCACCTCCCTTCTTGCAACACCTTCCAACCTTCATATACTAATCTGCCAGGTGGAGGCTCTTCTAGGGGTCATCCACAAATTATTTAAGTTGTTTTTATTAAAATTCTACTTCACTCCAGTCCCAAGTAAGGTACAGTGAGATTTTGCTTGACTTACCCTCTCCTTTCCCAAAAATTCTTGTACAAGATTTCTTCAGTTCACTTCACGCGTCTTCTAATACCAGTGGTGTAGGCTTTTCTTCTTGTACACTTTACTACCTGTCGCCTAGAGTATTATTCTCGTATCTTTGGCCTTCCTTCTCGAATTCCTCACCTCCCTTCTTGCAACATCTTCAAACCTTCATTCACGTATTTGCTAGGTGGAGGCTCTCTTAGGTGTCATCCACAAATTATTTAAGTTGTTTTTATTAAATTTTTACTTCACTCCCGTCCCAAGTAAGGTACAGTGAGATTTGTTTTGACTTACCCCCTCCTTTCCTGAAAATCCTTGTACAAGGTTTCTTCAGTTCACTTCAAGCGTCTTTTAATACCAGTGGTTTAGGCTTCTCTTATCGTAGACATTACTACCTGCCGCCTAGAATATTCTTCTCGTACCTTTGGCCTTCTACAGCCAAGATTACCTTCTCGCATGCTTCACCTCCAACAGCCTAGGATTTCCTTCTCGAATCCACCACCTCCCTTCTTGCATCATCCATCTTAATTCTTACAATACCTTCAAAGCTTCATCCAATACTCTGCAAAGTATAAATCTCTTACGAATAATCCAAAAGTTACGTAAACTGTTTTTATAACCTTTTCACCCCACCCTCATCCCAAATGAGATAATAAATGATTTTTTTTTATCCATCTCCTTCTTTCCCAAAGATCCTCATGCGTGATTACTTTATTGCCCTTCACGCGTCTCTTACTACAAGATGTTTAGGCTTTTCTTCTTATGTAATTTACTGCCTAAATCCTAGAGTATCCTTCTCGCATCCTTCACCTTCTGCATCTAAGATTCCTTTCTCGGATCCTTCATCTCCCACACCCTAGGATTTTCTTCTCGCATTCTCCACCATCCTTCTTGCATCCTCCATCTTTATTCTTGTAGCACCTTCAAACCCTTATACACTGCTCTGAAAGATGGAGGTCGTGACGGATAGTCCGCAAATTATGTAAGATGTTTTTATAACCTTCCCACACCATCCCCATCCCAAATGAGATACAGTAAGATTTTTTTTGACCCAGCTCCTCCTTTCCCAAAGATCCACATGCGTGATTACTTTATTGCCTTCACACGTCTTTTACAACCAGATTTTTAAGCTTTTCTTCCTATGCAATTTATTGCAGTGATCCAAAACTATTCTTCTCGCGTCCTGCAGCTTTTGCAACCAAGATTCCTTACTCGCATCCTTTACCTCCCACACCCTAAGCTTTCCTTCTTGCATTCTCCACCTTCCTTCTAGTATCATCCACCTTAATTCTTGTAGCACCTTCAAACCTTTATACACTACTCTGAAAGGTGGAGGCTCTCTTAGGGCTCATCCATAAATTATTAAAGGTGTTTTATTAAACTTCTACCCTACCCCTAGCCCAAATAAGATACAGTAACATTTGTTGTGACCCACCCCCTCCTTTCCAAAACCTCTCATACACGATTCCTTCATTTCCCTTCGCGCTTCTTTTACTGCCAGATGCTTAAGCCTTTTTTTCATGTACCTGCAGCCAAGACTATCCTCCTCGCGTCATTCACCTTCCGCAAACAGAACTTCCCTTCTGGCATCTTGGACCACCCTTTTTGCAACACCTTCAAACCTTCACACACACACACACACACGATGCAATGTGGAGGCTCTTTAAAGTATAATCCACAAATAAAATCAGGTGTTTCTGAAATTTTAAAACCCTTTCCCCCTCACCTCAAGTAAGATACATTTCCTTTACTTCCCTTCTCGCGTTATTCACTTTCCGCTACCTAGGCTTTTCTTCCAACATTCTTTATAATACACAACCTAGGCCTTCCTTCTCAAACTCTTCACCTACCTTGGTCCAACATCTTCATCTTCTCAGCGACAGGAAAGCAATGGGACCGTATCAGTTAAATCAATTGTGGGGCGGAAGACATCGAGGACCCCTCACAGCGGCCCTTAAAATTAAAAATAATTTGAATCCTTCAAATCTTGCAAATAACTTTAAAATCCTTATATTTCATGCAATTCCTTGATTTCCCTAAAAATATTATGAAATCACTTCAAACATTCACAGCCCCTTAAGACCCTATAAAATCGTGAACAGTTTCCTGAAATACATTGAGAACTTCTATTATTCTTCAGAATCTTTGGGAATCTTTTTAAATACACAAAAAAAAATTACGGATTCTATGCAATTATTTCAAATCTTCTGAATTGCCAGGACATGTTTGAAATCGTATGAAATTTTCTTGATTACCTACAAATCATTAAAATCATTGGTAATTTCTTGGAATTTTTTAAACCTTTTAAAATATCCTTGCAATCTTTCATCCTGCTCTACAATGTTAAAAAAAAACCTTAAACTCCTTTTAAATACTTAAAATCTGTTTAAACCACCTTTATAATCTTTTAAAATATCCCAAAACCTTTTGGTTTAATTCAACTGTTTTTTTATTTAAAATTATACATTTTTTCACTGAAATATCAACTAACAAATTTCTTGATTGAAAAATTTATTTTTTGTTTCTCAAAATTCAACTGCTTGGTAGAAACTTGAACGGTTGGCGGGAAGTAAGGAAAGTAAGAGAATGGGGAGAAGGAAAGTGTAGAGGGCTAGAGGGAAGAGGAACTAGGGATGGACTGGACTCCATTTTTTTTTAAATTAGTATGTTTGGTTAAAATTTAATTTTTTTTTGCTGAATCCTAATTTTTCCTGCTGAAAATTTACATGTTTCATATTTTATATTCTGTGGTGCAACATTTATTAAAAATTTACCTTTTCTTATTGAAAATTCAATTATTTAGATATCTGTTAAAAGGCGTTGTTAAAAAATAATTTTTTTTGAGATGCATTGTTTTAGTGGCACATTTCTTCCTTTGGTTGAAAGTTAAATTTTTTAACTGAAAATTTAACTATTTGGATGAAAATTCAGGTATTTTGTTGAAAATACATTTTTTTTTTAATTTATTCCTTTTGTACAAAATTAATTTCCTTAGTTGAAGATCCACTATTTCGTTGTAAGGTCAACATTTAAAATTAATTACCTATATTAATGTGAGAGATATTTTCTATTAAGAATTCTCGTTCCGAAATCTAGATCTCTGAAAAAATATAGTTGTTCAGATACTTTGAAAATTAAATTTACATATAATTAATGATGTAATTTCATATAAAAAATATTCTTTGAAATGAAAAAATTTATAAACAAACATAAACAGTTTATTTTAACTCTATTTTTTTAATTAAATCTTTTCTTGGTAAGTCTTCTTATAAAGTTTAAACAAAAGTGAAATGTGAATTTCAAAAATAACTTTTTACTCTCTAAATTGCCATTAGTTAAAATATTTACTTATGTTAATTAGGGACTTAATTCTAGCTAAGTCAGTAGTTTTTACTTAACTGTCGTCAAAATAATAATTTTTAGTGAGTCCTAAACTTTTGTCATTAAAAGTTATTTTTTTCGTTCCCAAGTCATGACTGTCATTTTAATTTTTTAAATAAAAAAAGTTTCTTCCAGAGACTTGCCTTTTGGCACGAAAACTACCCTTAGCTTTACCGCTTTTTGGGAAGCCCTAACTGTACTTTGATTTGCCTGAAAATTAATAATCTTATTTTTTAAATTTACAAGAAACAAGTATCAGGGTGCATTGCGATTCTGTTCAAGTTCACGTTTTATGAACCATCCAACCAAGCCCTTTGCCCAAAATAATCTTACATAATTTTTGGATGACCCCTTACATATATGTACACCTATTCCCGCATTCCCACGAGCACATATAACGAGTCAGCTTGTCACACACAGTATAATATGCAAAGGCCCGCCCCCACGTTGCCATGGTAACCGTAGAGCTGCCCGGAGAAGAGAGGAAGGGTGGTAAAGAGAGGATGGGCGGTAAAGAGAGGACGGGTGGTAAAGAGAAGAAGAAGGGTGGTGAAGAGAGGAAGGGTGAAGACCCCAGAGGTGGAGAACGAAGTGGAGTATGGGAGAAAAGGAGAACGAGAGGGATGGAAAATGCAGGAGGGAAGCAGACACTCTTGGAAATTTGTATAACTACCCCCAGGGGCGGTGGGAGGAAGAAGAGGGCGGTAGCACACACATCGATCCGAACCACCCCATTCCAGGCTCCTTCGTCATCTCGGAGCCTCCTAACCACCGATTCTTTAAACCACCCCCCAACCCCCTAACCCAATCCCCAACTCCCACACCCCCACACTCCACGCGTTCTCACACGTGAGCAATGATGACCGCTCAATGTTTATACATACATTAAAATCCCCCAGAGTTCCTTGCCATCCACCCCATACAAAAGGCTCGCCAACCCCCATCGGTCCATCACCTTCTTGCTCTCTAGTTCTATAGTTTTTCACGATTCATCTCTGTATCTGCCACGTTCATCTTCCCTCTGGCACGTTACCCCCAGTGTCAAGGCCAACTCGCAGAGTCAACTTCTCAATAAAGTTTCTTTTTTAATCTAGTCAGATGCAAACTGGGAAATGTGATCACTTTGAAAAAGGAATTTTTTTAATATGATGCTTCAATTTTCAAACTGAGAGATGAATTTTTAAACCGTAGTTATTAATCTTCAAACCAAAAAAAATAATTTTGTAAATATGAAAAATTTTTCACCAAAAATTAAATAGTTAAATTTCAAAATGAAAAAATTACTTTAAAGCAAAAAGATGAATTTTTATCTAAAATTATGAATATAAAACCAACGATGAATTTTGATTTATCGAAACACTTCAAGAAGGATTTTCTATCTTATAATAGTTAAATTTTCAACAACAATAAATTAATTTTTCACCAAAAATATTTTTTCGATGAAAGAGACCAATTTTCAACAAAATACATTAATTTATAATCACATAATGGAATTTCAACCGAATAGTTTAACTTTAAATTGCATACTTGAATTGTCAAATTTTGATTAAAAAAGAAGAATTTTTGAGTAAGAATTGAATTTTTAACCAATTAGTGGAGATTTTAACTAAATGAAATAAGTTTTTAACAAAAAATGGAGTAGATCACATACAATGTAAAAAAATTATTTTTAACCAAAAAGATGAATTTTTAAATAAAATAATAAATCTTAAACCGACGAAAATTAAATTTTAATCAAAATGACTTTTTTTCATCCAAAAAAGACAAAGAAGGAATTTTCTCCCTAATAATAGAATTTCAAAACTAAATGAAAAATTTTTAAACTGAATTTATGAATCTTTAAGCAGAAAAATAAGTTTTTAAAAAAGGTGTTCAATTGTCAAAATATAAAAGTTTTCAAATAAAAATTTTAATTGGCTTTCTTACAAAATAATGTGATCACTTTGAAAAAGGAATTTTTTTAATATGATGGTTACATTTTCAACCTGAAAGAAAAATTTTTTATCTTTAGTTATAAATCTTTGTAAAAATAAACAATTTTGCACCAAAAAGTAATAGTTAAATTTTGAATCGAAAAAATTACTTTTAAGCAAGAAGATGAATTTTTATCTAAAATTATGAATATAAAACCAACTATGAGTTTTGATTTATGGAAACACTTCAAGCAGGATTCTCCAACTTACAGTAGTTAAATTTTCAACAACAATAAATTAATTTTTTACCAAAAATATTTTTTTTACTGAAAAAGACGAAATTTCAACAAACCACATTAATTCATCATCACACAGTGGAATTTTCAACCAAATAGTTAAACTTTAAATCGCAGAGTTGAATTGTCAAATTGTCAAATTCAAAAAAGACAAAGAAAGAATTTTCAACATAATAGTAACATTGTCAACCTAAATGAAAATTTTTTAAACTGAAGTTATGAATCTTTAACCAGAAAAATAAGTTTAAAAAAAAGGCGTTTATCTGTCAGTCAAGTAGTTCAATTTTTAACAAAACAGTTCAATTTTCAACTAAAAACGAACAATTTTTCTTCAAAAATGGAATAGTTGAATTTCCAGTTAAAAAATTTGCTGTCAGAGGAAAATTTGAATTTTTAACAATAAAATATGAATTTTCAACAACAAAAGTTTAATTGGCTTCATTAAAAACTAATTAAATTCTCAACATCCACAAAATTTCTGAAAAAAATTTGCAGAGTCAATACCTCAATAAACTTTCTTTTTGAATAAGTGAGATACAAACTGGAAAATGGGATTACTTGAAAAAAGTCATTTTCAAAGTAATGGTTATATTTTTAATTATAACGATAATTTTCAACAAAAATTATAAATTTCAAAAAAAAAATTAATTGCTAAAAAAGGAATTCAAATTTTAATCAAGCAGTTACATTTTTAACAAAATAGTTCAATATTCGACTGAAAAGAATCAGTTTTCGACCAAAAATTGAATAGTTAAATTTCCAGTTAAAAAAATTATTTTAAATCATAAACATAAATTGCAACAAATATGATGAATTTTAAAGCAAAGAATTTAATTTCATTCTAACAAAAAATATAAATTTTTAATTGAAAATATGAATCCGTAGAAAAAATTATTTTTCAACAAAGTTCTTCAGCCTTTTTTTATTTTTTAGCAAAAAAACTTAATTTGCTGCTAATAAAAGAGAAATTTTTAACTAAATAGTTGAATTTCTAACAAAAATTTCGAATTATAAACTAAAGAAGATCAGTTTTTTTAACAAAAATGCAGTAGTTACATTTTCAGTTTCCAACTGAAAATTTTTTTCGATAAAATTAACATTCAAGCAAATAAATAAATTTACAATTAAAGTGATAAATCTTTTCAGTAAAAAAAACTTAATTTTTAATTAAATAATTCAACTTTAAACCAAATAGTGAAATTTGTAATCGAAAATATTATTTTTAAACCAAGATAATTCATTTGATGAATTTTCAACTAAAATTGTGAATCTTAAAAAAAGGTTACTTTTGTACCAAAAAAGACGAATGTGTAATAAAATATATGCATTTTTAAACAAACAGGTGGATTTTCAACCAAAACCTAATACTTTTTAACCCAAAATTTACATTTTTGTCCAAAAGAGACAAATTTTTAATCAAAAATGGAATAATCAACCTTTCAGTTAATCAAGTTAATTTTCAACCAACAAAAAATGAATTTGAACGAAACTAGATGAATTCTCGACAAAAAATATAGTTTATATTTAAACCAATTAAGACTTTTTTGGTAAATCAAGAACCAATTAATCCAACTAAAAAAGCTGAATTTAAAAAAAAAAATTTGGAATGTTTCAACAAAACAGATTAATTTCCAATCAAAGAAATGCATTTTAAACACAAAACAGGTGAACATTCTACCAGAAGAGATTAATTTATAGAGTAAAAATAGGTTAAAATCTAAGAATAATTTCTGAGAACTGTAAAGAATCTTATTAAACAAAATACAGATTTTAAAATTAGGTTCCAGATGATCTGCAGGTTTTTCCAGGATTCTTGATATTTGAAAAGTTCCAGATCATTGCCAGGAGTCCAGGTGACGTCGCAACCCTGAAACTGGAAAAGGAAAGTAAATATGAGATAACTCTTAACCCATTTTGCAGTTTTATCTGAATTTTATGGCCCATTCTCGAAAAGACAAGATAATCTCGCTATAGAATTCCCTGAAGAAATTTTAGCGTACAACAACCCCTAGGTTTATAACTACAAAGCTCTTCCAGGGGATAGAGCTTGTCACGATGCGTCTTCGTATGCGTGACTACCTTGTACCTTGAATTAGCTTCAGGCATTGTCAAGGTTAGCAAGGTCAGGTTTTCAAAACAGAAATTGTCCATAAGAATATTAGTTTTTTACTCTCAAATAACATTTTATTCAATTCATACTTAATGAGAGTCAGATCTTTGTTATTATTACTAAGATATATTTATATTACTATAATAATGTATTAGTATAAAATAAACATATATCGCTGTATAAATTCTTAATTGTCTGGAAGTTTGGCCAGGGGAGAGGAAAACTGCAGAAAACCACCTCTTGAGTTTCAGCCGGGTTTTTGAAATCATCCTCCTTGGTATTAGTTAAAAAGCATGGAGTACACAAAAAGGCAGTAAGTCGAAGTTGGTCAACCATCCGGCTGTATCCGCGTTTGAAATTGCCGAACCATCTGAACTCTTCCCGAGTCGACATTATTTAAAACTAGAATCATTTAAAATTAAACAATCTTGAATTAAAAGGATATATCGAAACATTGAAAGAAAAATTGGTTTAATTATTAAATCTTTAAAAATTGTAACGTTTCATAATAATGATTTTTTATAGTTGACAAAATAATTAAAACTAATAATTAAATAAATAATTAATTTTACCCTACAATTTCCATATGAATTTCTTGAATATCCCGAATTCATAGAATATTAGGAATTCTCTGAATTATTTAAATTCTTTTAATTTAGCTTATCCCTTGAATTTTTTGAGTCTTAATAATTCCTGAAATTCCTTGAATTCTTTGAAATCCTGAATCCCTGGATTTTTTGATTTTTTAGAATTCTTTAAATCACTGGAATATTGTAAATTCCTTCAATTTGATTAATATTAAGATCTTTGAATTCTTTGAATTACCTAATCATCGGAAAACCCTGAAATTCTCTGGTATTCTCTGATCTTCTTGAATATCCTGAATTCCTTAAATTCCTGGAATATTCCTGATTCTTAAATTCCTAAATGATTTCTCTGAATTCCTTAAATTCTTTAACTCCTATACATTTTTCAAAATCTCTGAGCCCTTAAATTGCCTAAAGATCGGAAATTCCTGATTTCCTGAAATATCTTGAATTCTGTTTATTCTATAAAGCCCTTAAAATTTTTGAATGTTTTACATCCATAAAGTTCTTTAAATTCCCTAAGATCCTTGATTTTTCTTGAATATTCTGAATCCCATAAATTTCTTTAATCTTACGAATTCTCCGAATTTCTTGTCTTTTCTGAATTCATTAAATTCCCGGAGTATTGTAAATTCCTTGAATGTTATAAATATTAAGATCTCTGAATTGCTTGAGTTATCTCATCTTTGGAAATCCCTAAAATTCTCTGATATTATCTGATCTTCTTGAATATCCCGAATTCATGAAATATTAGGAATTCTCTGAATTCTTTCATTCTTTAAATTTTGCTTATCCCTTGAATTATTTGACTCTTATTAATTCCTAAAATTCTTAGAATTCTTTGAAATCCAGAATCCCTGAATTCCTTGATTTTTCGGAAGTCATTAAATTCCTGAAATTCATTAAATTCCTGAAATTCATTAAATTCCTGGAATTTATTAAATTCCCGGAGTACTGTGAATTCCTTTAATGTTATAAATATAAAGATCTCTAAATTGCTTGAGTTATCTAATCTTTGGAAATCCCTAAAATTCTCTGATATTATCTGATCTTCTTGAATATTCCGAATTCATGGAATAATAGGAATTCTCTGAATTCTTTCATTCTTTAAATTTTGCTTATCCCTTGAATTTCTTGAGTCTTATTAATTCCTAAAACTCCTTGAATTCTTTGAAATCCAGAATCCCAGAATTCCTTGATTTTTCGGAATTCATTAAATTCCTGAAATTCAAAAAATTTCTGGAATTTATTAAATTCCCGGATTATTGTAAATTCCTTGAATGTTATAAATATTAGGATCTCTGAATTGCTTGAGTTATCTAATCTTTGGAAATCCCTAAAATTCTCTGATATTCTCTGATCTTCTTGAATATCCCGAATTCATGGAATATTAGAAATTCTCTGAATTCTTTCATTCTTTTAATTTTGCTTATCTCTTGAATTTCTTGAGTCTTATTAATTCCTGAAATTCCTTGAATTCTTTGAAATCCTGAATACCTGAATTTCTTGATTTTTCGGAATTCATTAAATTCCTGGAATTCAATTAATTCCTGGAATTCTTTAAATTCCTGGAACATTGTAAATTCCTTTAATGTTATAAATATTAAGATCTCTGAATTCTTCGAATTACTAATGATCAAAAATCCCTGAAATTCTCTGATATTCTCTGATCTTCTTGAATATCCCGAATTCATGGAATATTAGGAATTCTCTAAATTCTTTTATTCTTTTAATTTTGATTATCCCTTGAATTTCTTCAGTCTTATTAATTCCTGAAATTCCTTGAATTCTTTGAAATCGTGAATCCCTGAATTTCTTTATTTTTCGGAATTCATTCAATTCCTGAAATTCATTAAATCATAAACTCCCTAAAATTCTCGATTTTTATCGAATATTCTGAATATCCTGAATTCCTTAAATCCTTTGATTTCCCTAAACTTCTGGATTTGTTTGAATTTCTGGAATTCCTGGAATATTCTTAATTCCTTTAATTCTATCAATTTCTCAAAATCTCTAAATTTCTCAAATTACCTAAATTCGCTTAAATCTGTGGAATTCATTCAATTCCCTGAAATCCTTGATTTCTTCTTGAATGCTCTGAATTCGCTGAATTCAATAAGTAAATTTAATTCCGTAAATTTCTTTATGATTCTGAATTCCTTAAATTAGAAAATAAAATAAAATTTAAAAAAATAGAAAATCTAGAAATTCCCTAAAATTCTCGATTTTTATCGAATATTCTGAATATCCTGAATTCCTTAAATCCTGTGATTTCCCTAAACTTCTGGATTTGTTTGAATTTCTGGAATTCCTGGAATATTCTTAATTCCTTTAATTCTCTCAATTTCTCAAATTACCTAAATGCTCTTAAATCTGTGGAATTCATTCAATTCCCTGAAATACTTGATTTTTTCTTGAATACTCTGAATTTACTGAATTTATTAAATACTTTCAATTCCGTATTTTTCTTTATTAATCTAAAAATTTTAAAATAAAAAATCTATAAATTCCCTAAAATTCTTGATTTTTCTTGAATATTCTGAATCCCCTTAATTCCCTTAATCTTACTAATTCTCAGAATTTCTTGTTTTTGCTGAATTTTTTAAATTCCTGGAATATTGTCAATTCCTTGAATTCTATCAATTTCTTACAATCTCTGAATTTCTTGAATCTCAAAATGGTCGAAACCCCTTGAAATTATCTGATTAAAAATCCTGAATTTCGTCAATTCTGCGAATTCCTTCAAATCCCTGAATGCTCTAAAATACATAAAATTCTCTAAATTCTCTAAAATCCTTGATTTTGATTGAATATTTTGAATACCCTGAATTTCTTAAATCCTGTAATCTTTCAATTCCTTGAATTACCTGAATGATTAGAAATCCCTCAAATTATCTTAAATCCATGCTTTCCTTGAATATCCTGTATTCCTGTATTCCCCTGACTTTCTTTAATTCTTTTGAATTCCTCAAATATTCTGAATTCTCTGAATTCTCCGAATTTACTCATTTCTTTGAAATACCTCGATTTTCTAAAATTCTCTGAATTGCCTGTAATCTTTGAATATCCTGAATTTCTGGAATATTTGGAATTTTCTTAAATCTGTCAATATTCCTAACTGCCTGAAGTCCTTGAATATTCTACTTTTTTAAAATTCTTTGAATTCCTGATGTAACTGATAAGACTGGGGAAACTAAGGTTAACTTCCTGTAGTAAATGGACAATATCTCTATCGGACTCCGCTAGAGGCAGCACGTTACAAGTCTGTAATCGCGGAAAGTTTACCACAGTTTAAAGGACTAATCAGGTGATTAGAACCCAGCTTGAACGATTACCTTTGATTTTTCACCCAGTTATTTCTTAGTTCGCCAAATTTTTTTATTTCTGTTTTTTAAATTGGCTGATTTTATTTAACAAAGCTTAGAAACACGCGATTGGAAAATTAAATCATTATCACTAATACTTTATTATTCTGCGTGTACGAAACAATTCCCAAATCGATATTTAAAATAGATACTGCCAAATGGGGTAATTTTGGACACAAAGAACAAAAAAATTCGGACACCCTTACATTCCGTAAATTGATAGAATAAACTACTCAAAATTCTAAGCATCTAGAATCAGTTCCAGCCTTAACTGTTACTAGATTCTCATTAAAATAACCCACCTTGAGTAATACAAACAATCAATTTACATATCTCAAAATTTACCCCAAACGAACGAACTTACCCTGTTTGAAGGCACGTTAATTTCCAAATCAAATGATAATTTTTGATAATGAAAATTTACAATATTTCCTACTCCTGTATTGAAAATATATTTTTTATTAATGGAGGAGTTCTGATACAGGGATACCTCTCGAAAGTTTTTCGCAAAGTCATGGCGGTTGAACGATCTACGTCCCCTTAAGAGTCTTGGGTGTATAAAGTTTACTTATACACTCTCTATAGCTTATCATGAATTTGTTTGTGTTTTTTGTGTGCGTAAGGATCACCTGGTGCGTGGAGTTATTCTCAGTGGGTGATAAAGAGGGTTAGGTCAGGTTTGTGACGAAATGTAATTCTTATTTAAGCTCTGGAGAAGAATTCAACTTCAATTCACTTATATCTCTTTAAAAGCTTTGCTAACTTGAACAATCTTAAACTTGAATTTTTTTATTTGATTGTTTGTGCAATGATCGACAAAAAATAAATAGAAAAAATAATCTAGACCTGACTCTCGATTTAGCCACATGTCAAGGGTGGCCTACAAGTAGCCTTGTTGCTAAATCGGGAGTAGCAAAACATTTAGAGCCGCTTGTACCGTTTCCAATTGGAATGTATAATAATTCGGAATCTCCGCATGTGAGTACTCGCGCACTGTGACTTTACGCTAAGAACTGCTTGGGCCATCAGTTCTTGGAATTACTAATCCGCGAGAAGCTAAACCGAAAGACGAGTGTATTTTTCTGCCTCACTTGCTGAAAAGGAACTCAAAATGATAATTGGTTTCTAAAGGAGCTCAAACTATGGATTTAAACCATTATTATAGATGCCCATTGTATTTTATAACTGGGAATAAATAATATTGCACTGGGATGCGCATCTACCAAAAAGCGCGAAACTTTTTAAAATTATATATTATAAATTTTCAATAGTACGCAAATATTCGATTTTTTTTAAGAAGTTAGGTTGTTCTATTATTCAATTTAATTTTTTTTAATAATGAAAAACGTTTGCTAATATTCGTATATATGTTTATTTGTAGTATTTATTGATTTTAAATAGGCCCGCACTTTTTGGCGTGAACGATAATTAACTACAAAAATATTGTTTTTTGTGTTCCCATAATTTTATATAATAGTTGTAAACAATTTATTCTAACAAAGGTTGTAATGTATACATTTAATACGAAAAAAATTATTTTTTATTGAACTCCTTGCAATTTATTATCAAAATGGTATGTTTTCAATAATGAAAACTGTCGTACATTAAAAATTTATAAGAAATTAATATTTTTTGTTGAAAATTCATGTTTTTGGGTTGAAAATTTAAGTACTTTATCAAACATTAAATTTTTTGTTAAAAATTCATATTCGTGATATAAAAATTAAACTGTTTTGTAGAAACTTCATCCTTTTGGAATGGAAATTCCATATTTTTTACGACATATCGTTTTTTATTGAATGATAATAAATTTTTTGAACTAAAAATCTAACTAGTATCTATATATTAATTTTTTTGTTGAAAATTTCTATTTTTAATTAAAAGTTTATTGTATTTTGTTAAAATTTGTTTATTTTTTTTTCATTGAAAATTCATATAAATTATAGAAATTTTAATTTCTTTGTTTCTTCAAAATTGACTTGTTCCGTTTAAAATTATTTTTCATTTGTAAAAGATTAATTTTGTAACTAAAAATTTAACTATTCCGTTTCAGTTTAAAAATTTATACTTTTAAGTTAAAAGTTAATGTTTTTTGTGGTGAATTCTATTTTTGTCAGTTGAAAATTAATTTTTTAACTATCAAATAGGCAATACCTTTTTTTAAATTTATCTTCTTTACTGGACAATTAGTGAAGTTTTTTGAAAATTCTATAATTGAAAATTCATCTTTTTTTTGGCACAAATTCAAGTATCCTGGTCAATATTCATTTATGAAATTGACATTTCATCGTTGTTTTAAAACTTTTTTTTTTAGTTAAAAATTAAACTACTTTGTTACAGATTCGTTTTTTTTTTGTTGAAAATTAATTATTTTACTAAAAATATAAGTATTACATTTTTCTCAAAAATGTATCACTTCAGATAAAAATTTATGTATTTTGTTGAAAATTTGTCTTTTTCCGAAAAAATTAATCTTCTTCGTAGGAGTTCCATTTTTTTATTAAATATTCTTCAGTTTATATGAAAAATAACTTCATTGGTTAAAAGTTAATCTACTTTAAAAAAATTTTTTTTTTGTTGACCATTAATCATTAAATTAGAAAATCTTTATTGGGTTCAAAAATTTAACTATTTTGTTGAAAATTCGTTTTTTATTAGTAGAAAATTTAATTTTAATCGAAAAATGTAACTTTGCCATTTTTGTTGTTAAAAATGTAACGTTTTCAGTCGAAAATGACTGTATTTCCTTGAAAATTAATTTGTTTGTTTAAAAATTGTATTATTGGCTGAAAATTAATTTTTCTACTATGAACTGAAGGTTTTTTTTGTTAAATATTATAATCTTCTTCACTCAAACATTAATGAATTTTTTTAAAAATTCACTTTTTTGTTAAACAATTTAATCTTTATGATTCAAAATTTACCTTCTTATGTTATAAAGATCAACTGTTCGGTTCAAAATTTATTTTTTTAGTTTAAACCTGTTTGTTATTCTTAAAAAATTCATTTCTTTGATTTTAAATTCGTTTTTTATTTATAAAAAATTAATTGTGAATGTGAAAATATAAATATTAAATTTTTTGTTTAAAAATGTATATTCACAGTTAGAAATGCATATATTCTTTTGCAAATAATTCTTGTATGTTAAAATTTAACTATTTTGATGAAAATTTCTTTTTCAGTATTAGAAAATTTATTTTGTAACTAAAAATTTAACTATTGTATTTCAGTTTGAAAATTAACCTTTCTTATTCAAGAATTCATATATTTTATTGAAAATAGTCTTTTTCGAAAAAATTAATCTTTTTGATTCAAATTTCATATTTCATGTTGTTAAATATTCTTCATTTTAATTGAAATATCGTTTCTTTGGTTACAAATTTAACTGCTACATTAAAAATGTATTTAATATACACGGGGACCTATTTTAATCTATAATCCCAAATATCGTCTGAAATACTTTATTTACGAAAAATGGTTCATAAAAGGTTGACCAGGACAGAGAGTGATATTTGACTGTACCATTAATTTTAACCTTGAGAACACTTTTCAAGGTCAAATGGAAATAAAACTCTTTCCTTGAATAAGAACCCCTATTTTTGACTGCGGATTTGAGAATAGCGGGAAATTTTACGTCAAAAAGGACCTGTGGAAAAAACATTTTTTCACCTTGAAAAGGTAAAAAATTAGGTCAAATGTCTGAGAAACGACCAGAGATCTTCTAAAATACTTTGTCTACGAAGAAATGGTTTGGACAAAGTTTGACCAAGACCGAGGGGAACATTTTACTGTACCCTCAATTTTGACCTTTAGTTTAATTTTCAAGGTCAAATGGAGGTAAGATCCTTTTCTTCAATGATAAACCCTAATTTTGACTGTGGATTTGAAAAGAGCAGAAAATTTCACGTCCAAAACGACCTACTGAAAAATGGTTTTTGTAATTTTTTAGCTTGCCAAGGTCACAAAAACCGTTTGTGCACCATTTATTTTTGACGTGAAATTTCCCGCTCTTTTCAAATTCACAGTCAAAAATAGGGGTGTCCATTTAGGAAAAGGCTCTTAGCTCTATTTGACCTTGAAAAATGACCTCAAGGTCAAAATTGATGTTAGTCAAATGTCCCCTTAGGTCTTGATCAACCTTTATCGGAACCATTTCTTCGTAGATAAAGTATTTCAGAAGACATATTTTTTGTTGAAAATTTAACTATTACATTTTTGTTTGAAAATTTTTCTGTTCTAGTTGAAAATTTATGTACGTATATGTACCTAAAATTTTAGAGCAAAGAAAACTTCTGTATATATTTTATTCCAGCAGGAACATTAATTTAACCGAACTAAGATGGATTCCCGTTATTATCTCTTCGATTTTCGACTCGAGGTGAAGGCAGCTTGTATTTTTCTGATTCCCGCGTAATTTCTAATCGTCTCAGGCAATCGCTAATATAATCGATGATGCCGAGTAGTTTCTAATCCACAGGCCGCGAAAGGCTGGAGCAAATCGGCCTCAAGCAAATCCTGACATTCCTGCTATCCTGACCGCGTCGATTTTTATCCCTGAACTTTCACCCACTACTATTCCGGCCTAACAACCCGTCGGGCAATTACCAGTTCAGGCAAATGCCGCTTTCCGGTTTAGTCAGTCACGCTGTACTTGCATCTTATTTACATACGCATACGAGTTCTGTCAGGAAAGTATCCGCCCTCACAAGAAATCCCCGATATATTTTTTTTTGTATCTCAAGTTGGATAAAAACGCTGAAAACAATTGATAGCTACAATTATCCGACGACAGATAATTTTTGTCATGAGGCAGATAAAAATTATTCGTCGTCACATAATTTTTAGTTTTCAATGGTTTGCAGTATCTTTGTCCAAGTTTAGATAAAAAATATCGCGAAGTTTACTCTGCTTATGGTGTTCCAGGAGTTAAAGTTAATCCGGGTTAATGGAAGCCACAACTTTCTTCAGGCGGTCTATCAACTTTCGGAAGCACTTCTCAAGGTCACCTTTCGGAACAACTATTATGTTCTTTGTCGCATTTTGTTTGACTTCCTCTGCGTCTTAAAATCTGGCTCCTTTTAGAGGACACCTCGATTTCATAGTGATTCCCCGAGATACAGTCAAACTCGGACATAGCGCGCTTGGAGATAGTTATTCCGAGAATGGATGCCGCGACTATCTCCGAGTTTAACTGTATTACTTATCCACATTTGGGTCAAAACGCTGCAAACAAATTATCAGATAAATAATATCTCGGGGATTGACTGAGAGCCTATAACCATAATTGCAAGACAAAGTTTGATGTCCTGGAGTTTGGCTTATGAGACGAAAGCAGGCTTAAACTTTTTGAAGACGAAATATTTTGATATGCAGCTCGTCCATCTTGCCAAGCTGAAAAGAAAGGCGCTACTTATCTCAGATGCAGATGTAATAAGTTCCTTTCGTTCTCTGTTCTCTGCTGTGGAGTGAGATGGAACTCCATCATAGTCATAATCATCATAAGAATAATTATGTGGGTAAATGTGGGTAAATTCGATTCCCCGCCAGCCAGCTGCCTTTTTCGATTCATCGCTAATTATCATCGTAAGCATCGGGTTAATTGCTACACTCGCTCGATTCGATGCCTTGGTATTCTTCGATCAGTCCCGCTGCTTTATCCCCTTGCTTGGCCTTCCCTTACATTCTTACATTCTTACAACCTCACCGCGAAAAGAGCTGCGAAAGTATAACGTGGGATTTCGTGCCTGCGATCGATTGACCATCGAGGAAATCGATCTGAGATCTGCTCAAGGGCCCAACTGGTTTCCAATTTCAGACCCCTTATTAGTAACACCTAGAGCTAATAGGAAGTAGGTCATTTTCATGAAACTTTAAGTTTTATGTCTTTGTAAGTGCACAGAAAAAACTGGCGGTTCACTAAACTTGCGGCTCGAATAAAAGTTGATATCATTTAGGATTTGAGGTCGAATAGATACCAGTAGAGGGCCAAGAGAGTTCGTTTAGATTTTTGAGCGCTCTTGATAAGAACATTAAGGCGCATTCACAAACCAAACGCCTACAAAGTAGGGGTGGTAAGTTAGGGATCAATTTACAGTTATCGACCGATGACTTGAGACGAAAAGTTTCTTGCATATAACTATGCCTTTATGTTGACAACTCTGCTACATAACCTGCAAATGATATTTACCAAGTAATTATATCTAGTTCACATAATTGCGGTAATATTTCCTAAAGTAAAAATGATGCTATTAATTTAACAAAATGTCGAAGTAAGCAAAGCAAAAAATACGTTTTTTTTATGAATAGGATCAATAAAAATAAGAATTCTTTAAAACACCAACTTAAGTATCATTTAGAGCTTATTTATCGTTTTAGGTTCCTTTTCAGCAAGTGGGGTTCATTTTTGTTGCAGCTTCTTTGGAACGAAAAATGTGTTATAATGGAAGCCCCAGTTTTTTCTATGCGTCCGCATATAGTGAGACACTCTAAAGAGGTGGGGGGTCGACCCTAATGCCATAAAGTGTCATAAAGGAGGGAATTGCATAGGTTTTGTAACTCGCAAAACTTTTCGGGTCAAAAAATTTAAAATGTTTTGTCTCTCCTGCTTCTGTCTCTGTTTTATCACGCCTGAGTGAATATCGCACATCCCCTAGCAGTTCCTCTCATCCATGTAGCGTGGCGTCAATTCACGGAAACGCTGAATCCAGAATCACTAAATTCAAATTCGACTGTAATTTAATTTTCAAGAAGATTATTTAACTTCTAACCAAAGATTTAAATTGTATCACCAAACAGCTGAATTTTTAATTCACAAAAATAAATTTTCCACCCAGAAAGTTAATTGTCTACCAAAAGGAGATTTTTAAATAAAATACGTACCTTTTAAGCGAAATAGTTCAATTTTCAACTACAAAGTAGATGCTTATAACCATAAATAAAATTTTTAATTTTTCAGTTAAAAAAATTAATTTTCATCTAACAATAAAAGAATTATCAACCTGTTGAATTCAGCAAGAAAAGTCGAATTTTCAACAAAAAAGCTTAATTTTCAATAAAAAAAAACGAATTTTCAAAGCAAGAATGTTAGTTTACAATTCATAAAAATAAGTTTTTAACAAAATAGTTTAATTTTTAATAAAATAGTTAAATCCTTAGTCAAACAGATGAATTTTCATAAAAAAAGTAACCACATATACGAATCTTTCACAAAAAAGTTGACTTTTTCAATAAATTTTATAAGTTTTTAAAAAATAGTTTAATTTTTTACCACAGTAGTTGAATTTTGTACGAGAAATATTATTTTTTAAACAAAAATTTTAATTCGTACCAAATTTTTTCATTTTTAAACAAATTCTTGAATCTTTAAGGCCAACAGGCAACATTTCTACAGCACAATTGAATTTTTAATACAAAATTACGTACGATTTTACAATAATGTGCATTAGCGGCCTAATAGTTGAATTTTTTTCTAACGAGATTAATTTTCTACCAAATTAAATTTTCTATTAACAAGATTAATTTTCTACTCAAGTAGACAAATTTTGAATTCTTCAAAAAAAAAAGTTTATTTCCAACAAAACGGTTAAATCACAAATATAAATTTTCAACGAAAAAGTTTATTTTCAAGCAAATATTTTAATTTCCAACTAAATTGTTCAATCTTCTAACCAAAATGACAAATTTTCATCAAAAATTAGAATTTCTATCAAAGCACGAAAAATACAAAGTTTTAAGAAAATATTTGAATCCTCAACCAGAACAGTTTAAATTTTGACCAAGAAGTTGCATTTTTAACCAAAAAGGATGAATTTTTGTGCAAGAAGGTTAACTTTCTATCAAAAAGGAGAAATTTTCGAAAAAGACATCAATTTTTCAAAAGAAAAAATCAATTTTCAACCACGAATCGTTACATTTTCAGTGAAGAAAATTAATTCTCTAAGAAAAACAATTTTCATCTAAAAACATAACTTTTCAAACAAAATGGAACAGTTAAATTTCCATTTTATAAAATTAATTTTCAATCAAAAATAAAACAAAATATTGAACAAAGTATTAGGTTCTATTAATTTATTGAAAATTTAAGCGAAAAAAGTGAGAAGTTTCAAAATTATAAGTGCAATAGTAGAATTATAAGTATTCTTTGAAATCCATTAATATTTTAAATGAAAATTTCAAATTTAGATGACAAACAATAACATAATCTAACACGTAATGTTTTTTTAATAACTAATTTCCAGTCATAAACGTAAAGTAAACCATCAATTGTTGAAAAGTTGTAAGTTTTTTTAATTGTTTGAAACGAAGTCAAATATTTATAAAAGATTTAAAATCGTAATCAAATCATAACATACAAAAAATTAATAATAAAAAATCTTTCAAGCTTGTAAATTTTATTATTTTAAAAAAACTAAATCATTGGATTCCAATCTCAAGATTTTTGCTTAAAAATACCAACTGCAGGTTAAATACACCTAGATAACCTAAAGTCGTTCAAAAACCGTCAATATTCTTTAAAGTCTAATAATTGTTTACTATAAATACCAATAATTTCAAAATCTTGATAAAGATTTTTTTTAAATAAAATGAAATTAAAAAAGAAACTACTGATTATTGGAAAAAAGTTAAAAAAGAGGCTCATGCCTACATGATAAAAATAGTTTATAGATCATAATTGTTTATTTTTACGTATTTAGTGCCATAATTTTATGACCATTTTTATTAAGCAAACTGTTTAACACAAAAAATGACTAAAAAATCAAAAATCGTTCAAAAATCGTCAATATTCTATAAAGCCTAATAATTTTTTTTACTAAAAATACCAACAATTTCAAAATCTTGATAAAGATTTTTTTTAATTAAATGAAATTAAAAAAAAAAACTATTGATTATTGCAAAAAATACTTTTATGTAAAAAAAAATTTCAGCAAATTGTTTAACACAAAAAATGACTAAAAAAGTAAAAATCGTTCAAAAACCGTCAATATTTTATAAAGTCTAATAATTTTTAACGAAAAATACAAAAAAATTCAAAATTTTGATAAAGATTTTTTTTAATTAAATGAAATTAAAAAAGAAACTATTGATTATTGCAAAAAATACTTTTATGTAAAAAAATTTTTTTTAGCAAATTGTTTAACACAAAAAATGACTAAAAAATCAAAAATCGTTTAAAGACCCTCATTATTTTATAAAGTCTAATAATTTTTAACGAAAAATACAAAAAATTTCAAAATCTTGATACAGATTTTTTTAATTAAATGAAATTAAAAAAGAAACTATTGATTAATGCAAAAAAATGAAAAAACCTACATAATAAAAATAGTTTATAGGTCATAATTTTTAATTTATACGTATTTAGTGCCATACTCTTATCTAAAAATTTTTTTTTCAAAATATTGTTTAACACAAAAAATGACTAAAAAATCAAAAATCGTTCAAAAATCGTCAATATCCTATAAATTCTAATAATCTTTCACAAAATATACCAACAATTTCAAAATCTTGATAAAGATTTTTTTTTAATTAAATGAAATTAAAAAAGAAACTATTGATTATTCCAAAAAATACTTTTATGTAAAAAAAAATTTTCAGCAAATTGTTTAACACAAAAAATGACTTGAAAATCAAAAATCGTTTAAAGACCCTCATTATTTTATAAAGTCTAATAATTTTTAACGAAAAATACAAAAAATTTCAAAATCTTGATACAGATTTTTTTAATTAAATGAAATTAAAAAAGAAACTATTGATTAATGCAAAAAAATGAAAAAACCTACATAATAAAAATAGTTTATAGGTCATAATTTTTAATTTATACGTATTTAGTGCCATACTCTTATCTAAAAATTTTTTCAGGAAATTGTTTAACACAAAAAATGACTAAATTCAAAGATCGTCAATATTTCTTAAAGTCTAATAATTTTTAACTAAAAATACCAAAAATTTTAAAATCTTGATAAAGATTTTTTTAAATTAAATGACATTAAAAAACAAACTATTGATTATTGCAAAAAATACTTTTATGTGAAAAATTTTTTTCAGCAAATTGTTTAACACAAAAATTAACTCAAAAATAATAATAATTATTTACTAAAAATACCAACAATTTCAAAATCTTGATAAAGATTTTTTTCAATTAAATGAAATTACAAAAGAAAGTATTGATTATTGCGAAAAATACTTTTATGTAAAGAAAATTTTTTTCAGCAAATTGTTTTAAAAAAATTTCAATTAATGCAAACAATTTTGAAAAAATCTCCAGAATTAATGAAAAATTGATTATAATAATTAAATTCAAATTTTTATTTTTCACATGTGACAGATTTTGAACCATCCGGAAAAATGTCTATCAAAGAAAAGATCAATAATTTGTGCGTGACAATTTTATTTGAAATTGGAATAATACTTTTTTAAAGCAATCTGTATTATAATTCAAGAATAAAAAAATCTTAAAGTCTTTTTTTCAGACTAGATGGAGCTATGAATTAAAAAATTTTTTAATTAATTTTTTCTAAAGAAGATCTTGCCCAACTCAATCTAAAATTGCCATATGCCACCCGAATTTCGCCCAATAATTTAAATAATGGCAAACTCATTTTTTTAAAATAAAATACAACTTTGAAAATACTAGAAAAATATCGACACGATCCTACAAATTTTAATTCTTGTGGCACAGAATTTGTCATGGGTAAAGAATAAAAGGGGTGAATCATTGTGCCTTATAAATTTTGGACAATGATGGATAGTATTTTATCAAATAATTCACATTTTGAAGGGTCGAACCCTGCAGTCACATATCCCCTATAAAAAATTCTAGGAGAGCTTCCTAAAAATATAATTTAGAAATAATGTATCGATTTTCCATAATTTGGGGTGATGGGAAATTGGGTGCGTTGTGATGCACCCTTCACTTGTTTATATTGGTTGAGAATATGATGTAGGCTTGTCTCTTTTTTTATATATAATAAGAATTATTTGATCTAATTTAATTTCAATTTTTAGTTTATCATTTATTATAATAAATATTTTGCCCCCACTTTTGATTTTTTTCACCCTTTCTGCATTGTTTACATTCTATTTCCTAATTACTGAAATGTAATAAAATTAATAAAATGTTGTACGCTATTCCCCAAAAACTAAAAAAAATCGAATAAATCGAAGTTACAGAACTCTTCTGAATTCAGAGTATTTAAAATTAACATTAAATTAATTTAATTTAACAATTTATGACTATTTAATAATGTTACAATTAAAATTAAAAGCTCTTTAATGTATATGGTCTTATTTCTCAATCAACATAAATTTTGGTAAATTAAAACTCTGTTAATACTAATAAAAAATAATTTTTTTAATACATTTTCGATAGGGCTTTACATTTTTTTTCATTATTGATATTTTTGGAAAAATAATCATTTAACTTGCAAAAAATAAAGATGAACAATGAATTGGACATTTTTGAATTTAAGATTCTTTTCCTTTATTTTTCTTTATCTCAAAAAAGTTTAGGGTTTTTAAAAAAATTTCATGTTAAAAAATGAATATATTATTATTATTCATAAAAATAGACATTCAATAAAGAACAGGAAAGTTTCATTTTTAACCATGAGATATGAATTTAAAAAAAAGAAAGATCACTTTTGCTACAAAGTAATTAAAATTTCAATAAAATAGTTGAACTTTTACTAAATAGCAGCTTCATTTTTATCCGCAAAAGATGAATTTTCAACCAAGAAGAATTATTTTCTACTAAAACACAAATTTGCAACACAATACATTAATTTTCAACCAAACAGTCAAATTTTAAACTAAAAAAGATCAAACAATCGAGCAGTTAAATCTGCAATTGAAAAAACTAATTAACAAAAAAAGTGAATGTTTTAAAAAACACTTGATTTTTAAATTGAATTAAATTTCAATAAGAAAGTTAATTTTTTATCAAAAAAGATACATTTTCAGCGAAATAGTTGAATTTTCAAAAAGAAAAAAATTTTCAACCAAAAATGGAATCGCTAAATTTTTAGTTCAAAAAATAATTTAAAAAAAAAAATTTTTCTTAGCCAGTTGAATTTACATAAATAAGACGAATTTCGAACAAAAAAGTTGAATCCTTAACCAAAATGATAAAATTTCAACAAATGAGATTAGTTTTTAATATGAAAAATGGAAATTTTCAACAGAATGTTCTAATTATTAAGCAAGAAGTTTATTTTTCTACCAAAGTAGTTTTTTAAAACAAAAATACAAATTTTTAATAAAAAAGTTACTTTTCAATTTAATAGTTTAATTTTTACCAGTCTGTGTATTTTTAGGATAAAAAGACAAATTTTTTTACAAAATAGCTGTATTTCCTATCCAAACATGAAAATTTTGAAAAAATTTAGAAAATTTGGTTTTCAACTAAAAAAAAAAGTTTAATTCAACAACAACCACAACATATTGATTTTACATCGAGTAGTTAAATTTTTTACCCAAGACAGATGGATTTTCTGAAAAAAATATATGCTACAAAAAAATTTTGAGGAAAAAGTATAACTAAATAGATGAATTTATCAAATGAGTTTTACTTTTTACCCAAATGGACGAATTTTTAACAAAATATATTATTTTCTACCAAAGAATTGGCTAAATTTTCTGGTGAATGAAATTAATTTTTAATAAAATCCGTAAACGAATTTCTAACAGAATAGTTAAATTTTGTAATAAATGCTTTAATTTTTAACCAAAAAATTTTATTTTCAGAAAAAAATATAAATTTTCAAGAAAAAAGGTAATTTTCAACAAAATATTTTAATTTTTTTTGTATCCTTAAATTTTTGACTAACAGTGGAATTTTCAACTAAAATCACAAATCTTCAACAACAAGTGTAATGAATTCCTTATAAAAAAGGATTAATTTTCTACAAAATACATGAAGTTTCAACCAGAAAGGATCAATTTTCTACAAAAAATTGTAGTTACATTTTTACCGAAAAAAATTAATTCCCACCCGAAAATTCGCATTCAGCGAAAGATTTGAATTATCAACAATATACATGAATTTTCAGCTAAAAAGGTTAAATTTTTACCAAAAAGACAAATTCTCAAGCAAATAGTGAAATTTTGAACTAAGATCAATTTTTAGCCAATGAGATTATTTTTTACCAATAAAGACGAATTTTCAACCAAAAATGTAAAAATTAAATTTTTCAGTTAAATAATTAAAAATCCTATCAAAAATTATCATAATAGCTTACGAACGGCCTACTTGTGAACTTGAACTATTATAAATTTAAAAATTCCAAACTTTATTTAAATAAAAACGATTCTTAAATTAAAAATTTGAGACTAAGTCCATAAACATTAATCATTATTAAATTGTGCATCAAACTTTTAAAAATTCAATCATTTTTATCTAAAGCGTGCAAAATAAATAATTGGAAAACCAAAGTGATAAAACATTTCCCTGCAAGGGGAAACGCTTCATGTTGCTTCAAGGTAAAAGTCATTTTTTTAAGATGCCAAACATGTTTAAAAAGGTTATCAAATTGAAGGAATGAATAAATTAATTCGAAGATTATTATTTCCCCCCGG
Source organism: Druon quercuslanigerum (assembly GCA_010014905.2). Taxonomy (NCBI): domain Eukaryota; kingdom Metazoa; phylum Arthropoda; class Insecta; order Hymenoptera; family Cynipidae; genus Druon; species Druon quercuslanigerum. Next base: position 48,012 of record JAAAKG020027698.1, on the reverse strand, counting down.
GTTATTCCCGATATAGCAGCCTTATCTCAGATTTTACTATCCAATTTAGTCTTATCCAATGTTATTTTAATAATGATTGCAAACATAAAAATATCTGATCAGCTGAATTGAAGCTCCCTTCCAAGAATTCTTTTCAGTGCTAGAAATACTGCAATGTTAGATTGCTCAACCCGGAATACAACTGAGCGATTTCAATCGTGCGATTTGCACGAGCATCGAAGACCACAATGCTCGATTGGGGCCGTATCGCGACCAAAAAAGTGAGTACCAAGAGAATAAGCAAGTAAGTAGAATACTTTGGATGAATAAGCGGGGTGGGCCGGGGCAAAGAAGTGGGGATAGTGCATGCGTGGCGTGGGTGGAGATGGACCCCTTGGGGCAGAATTATCATACCCACACACCAGAGTACCCGGCCTGATCTAATCACACTCCCATATACATAAAATAACTGCTCTACGGGGCCCTATGGGGCACGCGGTGCTGCGCTGGTCCGAGAGAGAGGCGGATTGTTTTCAGCTGGGACTCGAGTATAAATTGGCCAATTATTCGGAAATAAGGTAATTATATAAGAAGGGAGTGATCTCCGATAGAGGGATGGAGTGGGGCAAGAGGAGATCAAAGGGGGAGGCAAGGGGCGAAGAATCGAAGAGAGAAATCAAAGGCGATTATCTGCCTATGAGGCAGAAATCGGCGAGGTGGCTCTCTATACTCTCCCGTGCCCCTGAGGTGCTGGCGATGGTGCAATGCAATGCTTGGGGGACTCACTCTTCAGCAGATGTTTTTATAAATGGAGACGAATTAGTCGATAAATAACGATCGATCGTGCAAGCATCAAGAGAGCTGGTACATGCATCAAAAATATTCGTTCACGTATCGTAGTTCCTCAAATCACAGCTAAGATGCCGAGACGCCAAAGCAGGTGTTTTCTATAATCCATCGGATCCTTTGATGTTCCTATCCATTTGTTCAATAATTCTCTCTGCCAGAAGGCTTGAGTTTTAATTTCTACGTATTTTGATAAAAGAGATATTTTGGGTTTTAACCGTGTACAAAAACAACGAATTTTGCCTTCTCTCACCATCATCAAAAACAATCGGTCTTCAACTCCCTTGTATACAGAGCTATCTCCTAATACAGAACCATTACACAATCAAACAAATTGATAAAGAAATTAGAAAATGCACCCAAGAAAACAATTTAAATCAACCTAATACTACCCTTGATCCAAGGTGTCATAGAACATATGGGAAGAATTCTCAACAAACACAACATCCAACACTGTAAAAACTAGGATTCGATTTAGGACTTAGTTCGGTATTAAAACAGCTCACGTAAAAAAAAAATTCCACTTCAGTTTGATCCACCAATTTAAAAAAATAAGGTCAATTTGTGGATTGAAATAGGCTTGAAATGAGAATCATCTGTCAACAAGCAAATCTGACAAAACAAATTCTAAACTGTCAAGTTCAGAAACCAACGTAATCCCGAAATCACATGGATAGTATGCCAACGTCGTGTGCTCTCAAACTGCTAGATCTTTTGGACTTTCAAATTCACTCAATGCTGAAAGTATCTTTCCAACCTAAAACGTTCCGGTCTCTAGTCTGTTGATCTATGTTTTGTTTTGTGAGATTGAACTTTGGAACAAGTGAAACAATGCACCCCCTGAATCAATTTAGTTCGGTATCTCGGATCATTTATCAATATGAAGTTAGCAAACTAAACATGACAGAAAATAGTACTAAAATAGACTGTTTGTGAGATCATATTAGAACACCCAAAAAAGGATCCCGGATAGAAATGAATGCCTAGTTTTTACTGTGAAATCATGTTTAAACCACTTGCAAAAATAGGACAACTTCCAAACATCCCTAAAGAAAAAAGGCACCTTTCAGTGATCCAGGAGTATATAAAATCCCTTGTTCTTGGGGCAAAGTCTATATTGAAGAAACCGGGAGAGCAGTGAGCACCGTATAAAGGAACATGAGAGTAAAGGCAGGCTAAAACACTTCACACAATCAGCACTAGCTGAACATCATATCGAAACAGGACATAAAATTTTATTTGATAAAATAATTGTCATCGCCAAAACACAGAATATTTTTCCAAGAAAACACAGAGAAGCAATCGAAATCTTAAAGCATCCTAATAACATCAATAGGGACAACGGTTATAATACCAATCCGATTTGACTTTCCGTCCTCCCAGATTTTTAAATAAGGCTTGATTTGCCAATCATGTGCGTCCTGTCTCCATGGTGGGGCGCTTTGGTCAATCACAGAAATCGTAGAGATTATACATAAGAACAACATAACCAGATACCTCAGTTTCAGGTCAGCCCTGAAGAATTGAACTGCAATGTTCACGAAACGCTGGTAAAATTCGTAGTTTTTGTACACGATTGAAACCCGAAATATCTCTTTTATCATAACGATTCATCACGAAAGCATTAAATGTGTTATCTACGCATTCTGTTTCTTCAATTAAGATACAATTAGCTTTGCTCAAAAGCTTGGAGAATTTTTTAATGTAATGTTACAAGGAATAGTCTGAAAGATGAGGTAGTCCAAAACAATTTTATCCAGTTCAATATTTTGAGTCTTAAGGATTTATTAAAGATACCGGAACACCAAAGCTGCTTTCTTTGATCGCCTTCGGAGTCTTTGATATTCCAGTGCATTTGTTGAATTCCTTGTATAAAGAGTTTTGAATTTTAATTTCTATATATTTTGTTTCTTTAAGCAATATCATAATACCTTATTAAAAGCATAAAGAATTGATTTATGTAAAGTTGCAAGGAAGAATATGAAGAAGAGGGTAGACCAAGACAGGAAGGTCTTCAAAATTTAAACTGCATTCAAGAAAGATTTTCTAGGAAGGTAAAACAAGAACATTTTCAGAATTCTCACAACTGCTACAATTCTTACTTATTGAAAACCATTTTATGAGGCCATCTATTTTTATTTTTATCTAAAGTCTTATAAATTTACTAATGATACTAGAACGCCAAAGCTGGTATCTTCAGTCGACTTCGAAGTCTTTGATGTTTCGATGCATTTGTTGAATATCATCTTCTTTAAAAAGCTTGGATAATTTATTCATGAAAAATTTTCTTATTTTGTAACAATCATGATTCACGAATTAAATAAAATCAGCGTATAAAATCCACACACAGTTGAGTGATGTCTGATTTCAAAATTTCCATCTTGTCTCAGGGCAATTTTCGGTTTTCGGTTGGTCAAACGAAATCCTCAGTTAGAACTCATAAAGATTATAAAAATGAAAACCTTAAATAAAAATTCCATAATACTGATTAAGGAGTATGGTGTCGTAAAAACAAACCTAATTTTTTTATTAGGCACCGCCTGAGCTTGTTCTAAACCCTTAAAGAGTACTAAAATTATTGAAACTATTAGTTAATAATAACCCATTAAGAGGATATTTTTTCACATTAGGGATAGTATTTTTGGTGTAATTAGATAAATTTTTAATTTTTCATCGTCTGGTGCCGTCAACTGTTTGTTTTGCGAAAATCGAGGACCATGGTCTAAACATTTTTTTTCTAGAACAAAAATACGAATTTATTTCAGTAAGAAATTTAACAGGTTTTGGGGGGTACGTAGTTAAAAAAAAACTTTGAGAGTTTTTAAAGTCACTGGCCTCGGAATAATTTCAGAAATTCGGAATAGTATCAATAATATTTAGCATTTAAAAAACTAGTAGCTTAATATTTGTATGCAATTTGTTAAATATTTAATCGAGAAGTTAAGTATTTTTTAAATCTGGTGTACAATATTTATTATCCATAAAATGGCGTGAAATCCTTTCTTATCTCGTACAATACCCTGGAGCCTTTGGATTCTATTATAATCCTTTACTAACTATTGAAAATTGTTGATATCATCTAAAAATACCTGGAAAACTCCTCAATATTTTTCAATCTTAAAAATCCCTACAACATGGGAAAATCTCTTGAAATCCCCAAAATCTGCAGAAATCGTTAAAAACCCCAAGAAGTTCTTTAAAATTTCGTTTTATTTTTTTTTTCTTAACTTCTAAAGAAATCCTTTTAAAACTCTTAAAATCTTTTATATGTCCTTGATATACTAGATACATTTCTGAAATCCTTTGACATTTTTAGAAATATTAAGAAATTATTTGGAAACCCTTGCCTGAAATTCTATAAAATTGCTTAAGATCTTTTAATAATTCCGTAACTCTTTAAAATCCTTGAAATTCATTGAAATTGATCAAATTTCCTTATGTCTTGTGAAACCTTTAGTTATGGTACAAAGATTAAATAAAATTCCGTAAAAGATCTTAAAATTCGTAAACTATTTCAAAATTTCTTGAATCATACAAATATCATTCCAATGACTCCTTGCTATGATTGTTTGCAAATTGACATAAATTTGTAATTATTCAAACAATTAAAAAAGATTACTATGTGATTCGAGGTTAGTCTATTCTAACGGACTTATGTTAAGAATTCTGTAAAAATCGATTCAATTTTGTAAGCCGCGTCAATAAATTACTAAGAAATCGAACTTTTAATTTATTAATTAATACAAACTTTTTTGTGAAAATTAAAGTTTTATTTCTCATAAAATTAATTTCGAATATGTTTTAAAGTGATTGATAATAGGAGAATATCTTTAACGTTAGACGTTTCTTATTGTTAATAAAATTAATTATTAATAAATTCCAAAACTAGTCATCAAGCACAATTAAATTATTTTAATTGAATATTTCAGCAAACTATCGCTTATTTCGTTAATCTTACGGTTAACATAAAATAAAAAAAATGTATCTTCTATATCATATTGTAGCCACCTAAATAATAATTTTTCACTGAAATAAAATGTACCTTTGTTCCTCGATTCGATTTGTTACTAATAATAACTTAATTTTAAATTAAAAAACTCTATTAACAATAGAGTTATTTATAAATGAATACTGAAAGTGGTTAGTTTTGGAATTTGTCCATAAATTATGCTATAAACCATAAGAAGAATTTTATGCTTATGCTTCTGGGAACATGCATCACTTAAAACATATTTTTATTGATTTTATGAGAAAACCAATCTTTAAGTAATTAAGAAAAACAAAATTCATGTGTATTTAATTATTTTAATAAAAAATAATATTCAGGAATCATTGACACGTATTCTCAACTGAACATTAATCTTTACCACTCATGAATTTATAATTGAAATCATGGAAAATACATATATTTGTTTGTTTAATGTTAAATATGTGCTAAAATAATAGCCTCTTTTTACGTATATTAAAAAAAGTTTGTTGCTTCTTGGGATTAACTAATGTTCTATTGGTGTTTATTCAATATTTCAAAGTTGTCGCTTTGTGTCACTATATGTTCTTAGGATGTAGATGAGATCATCCATAGTTTTCCAGATTGTAACTCACCTTTAATATATCAATTCAGTGGATTTGTAGCATTCAAATCAAATTAGATGTACTTATTTTGACCTTTCCATAAATAAAAATCTTATTGATTTCACATCTAAAACATTTTCTTTCCTTATTTAGTTTTATTATGTGAAATTTGGAAATCAATTTTTAATTTTAATGATGTATTCATACTGTATTTTTTTGTTTGATGCTTAATATATGCTGGGATTAGGGCCTCCTTTCTACATCTAATTAGGAACTTTTGTTGCTCCTTGAGATAAACAGGATTAGGTCGACTTTTTTTTATGTTGCATAAATAACGATCTTATTTCATATAGATCTTTCCTGAATAATTTTATCCAAATAAACATTTACGATTCATAACAATTATAATTCTTGAAAGTGACAATGTTTATTCAGTTTCAGGGTTTTGTCTTGCCTTCTTTTTCCGGACCGTATGACCAAAGAAAGTTTCTGCATAAAATAACATTTTTTTTTTAAATGTGTAATAACCCTAATTAGGTGAGCTTAAGATCTCACAGATCTGGAAAATATCTAAAACCTGAAAAGTATCAGTATCATAGGAATATAAAGATCCTGTTCTAAAAAAAAAAAACTTTCACGAAGAAAATGAGTGATGAATGCACATTGCCCATTGCACACTTGCAGCTACTATCAGATCCTTGAGATAAACTCTGAAATTAATACTTGGACGTTCTTCATCATTATTGTCTGTGTGGAACACTGAGATGTACCCAGAGGACATAAAATCCGCGATATGGTATGGTATCGAGGATCGAGAATCAAGCGGCATCAATTCGCTACGTGAACATAGTCAAGATCGTTACCTTATTCCAAAGACATAGTCGGTACTCGGTACTCTGTACTCGGTACGGAGAGGACTTGGAAGCGTCGCTAGTCTATAACTACTCGTATGTACGAGCACTAGTTGCCGTAAGAGGCTCACCTGGCTATTAAGGGCTGCGTGGTGGCCTCAGGCCGGAATTAGCATACCCTCGAACTGACTCCACCTCCGCACCTCACCGATCTCGAGCTCAGCTCGAAGAATATAACTTAAGTTCAAGCGGATATTATGCCACCATTCTTCCCTCCATAATGTGCTCTTAACCATAGCATAGCACAGCATAGCACAGCATAGCTCGTAGGTGCTTTGGCCCCACCATTCCTTCCTATCGGTTTGATCACTTTTAATTATAATTATATGCAGTCCCGGATCCGATAAGAATCGAAACAAGGAATAAGACCCTGGTGGCTCATTGTAGAGGGGGTCCCACCCAAGCGCGTGCCGTTGACGCCCAGAATCTGCACTGGACTCTGCATGGTGGAGGGTCATGCTGACCAATGACCATTACCACTTTATCTTTTTCTTATTCAGACTTGTTCTTTAAAGTTTCATATTTTCCGGAGTCTAGAAAACTATGAAACTGGTTTCATGTATGTACTGTCTTAACTAATACCAAAATGAATTATATATTCTGAGTCTGTAATATAAACTTCACGAAGAAGAAGCTGAAGATTAAGAAGAGTTTTACATTCACTTTGTATGAGATGCACAATCCAGATTTATTATTAACTTTATTTAGTATTAACTCGCCATCGACGCAAAAAATTCTATGTTTTGTTGAATTTCTTGTTTTTATGATGAGAACTGATTCGATTTGAAGGCATCATGAAACCAAAAAAATCTCCTTGATATCGAATGTTGTCTTTGAATTCATGTTGTCTGAAGTTTGACAGCAATGGTTTCGCAATTAATTGGAAACAAAATTTTAATCTTAAAAAACGGATCATCTATGGCATAAGGTTTGAATCTGTCTTAACTAAAAATACAATTCTTTGTTTTAGTTATTTTTTGTTAATAAGTGACGCAATCTGCTATAGGTAAAAAACCGGAAATAAATTTTTGTAAACATTCCTATTCATAGTTTTAGTATTTATCTCAGCCAATTGTTCATCAATTTGCCTCCTAAAATCCTTTGTTGATGATTTTCTAAAAAAATTTGAAATTTCTTACTTGTAGTGAGAAAATGATTCCCTATTTTCTATATTTTTAGAAAAATATTTAGAGGTCGCTTTGAAGAGTGGAATGTTAAATAGATGACATGTATCCCTCAAATTTTTTTGGTGGAGATTTTATGATAAAGTTGATATTAAAGATTCAAATTTATCCCCAAAAATTTTTCAAAAATCATAAAACACTCAGGAAATATGACTTACCTTGCTAACAACAGCTTCTATTGTTGGAAAACATTTATTTGTCAATTCTTGTCCTAGAATTTAAAATTCCCTGGGCGAATATTCTGCAAAAAACACTTAATAGCGACATCTAAAATATTTTTATTTAATCTGAAAAAATTAGGGAATCATTTTCTCAAAAAAAGAAAGAAATTTGAGACTTTTTAGGTTTTAGAAAATAAAAAAAAAAGGATTTCAGTTCGGTCAACCTGAAGCCGACAATACTCAATCGACTATACTATTTAATTCACTTCTCTACACATTCAAGTATAAATTAACTGGAAGAACCTTCCGTACTACTTTTCAAAAAATTGCATTTGTCAATTGTTTTACTTTGTATGAAATTTAAAGCATGCTACATATTTTTGGTAAAATTAATCATGTATTGAAATTGTAATCAGTGAAATTCTGATAGAAAGTTGCAAGAAGTAGAAATTGTTACAATGCTTGGATAGCGGAAGCCTTAATTATTTTTAGTTTCACAACGAATCATAAAAAAGTAAATTATAGGTTCCAGTGTATGTTTATCTCTACTTTGCTACTAACGAATTAGTAATTACGATGGCAAGAATGATTTCCTTTCTCACTACAAAACGAAACCGAGGAAGATTCTCTAAAAAAATATTCAGTAGTATATATACGTGTGTATATATATGAATAGTTTTTGTACTTAAGTATATATACTACTACCCGTTAATTAAATTAGCCAATACTGATTGAAAAAAGACCATCGAGAAGAACTATGCAAATAAAGTAGAAATTATGATTTACGGCAGCAAAGCGCCGCGAAGTAAAAAGAAAAAATTGATAAAAGTAGGCGCCTTGAAACTACACACATAAAAACGTTGGTACTCAAAAGTGCGCTGATTCGTTGTTGTTCTGAGGTGCGACAAAAAAGAGACACCGGAGAATGGGGAAAAAAAGCGGCAAAAAAAATGTAATGCTTTTAAAATTGACGTAATATTGCAGGTGTATATTGTATAATTTTTAATATTCCCGCGCTTTTTGGTGCATGTGCAAATATCTCTTTTAGAACTTATACTTTGGGTTCCTTTGGAACATTTTGTGATTTTGGATTCTTTTCAGAAAGAAAGTTCTTTTGTTGTCGTTTCCTTGGAACCAAAGATCTGTTTTAATAGAAACCCCAGTTATGTCTGTGGCAAAGAAAATTAATGTTGTCTATTTGGGGGGAGGGAAAGGGTAAAAAATAGGCCGAAATTCCCAACGTAGTTTATGAATGGCCGCCAAGTATGGCTCCTAGAATAGAATTAGCAGATAAAGTTGTTGCCGCGATCGTTTGATGATGTTATGACAGAGGATAAGAAGCTAAGCATGAATGTGCTTTGAGGTCAGATATCTTCTTGGGTACTCGGAGACTCGAAGTCTCCGAGAGGTCGGAAACCGGATACGATTAATTCGGGCCCAGCGGCTCCGATGATATTACTGATAATTGGTCGCTGGAACAGAGATGAGGGGCAAGGTGGAGCAGCTCGCAAGATAACACGGCGCAACTTTGCTCGGCTAACCCATAACTAAGGTGCGCCTTATTTAAGGCATTATAAGGGCCCTAATTAATACAATGTGGGGGTAGGCGAGATTTTTTTACGAGGCCGCGGGGTTTTATCGCCAATTAAGTTCGCGCTCTGAGAAGGCCATGAGAGAGTGAGAGAGAGAAACAAAGAGGTGAAAAGAGAAAAAGAAATGAACACACGTAAAGTCAAAGATTCGAGGAGAAAGAAGGAGACTACAGAAGGTCGTGGCCAAGGAATGTCTACCTCCGACACCTCTACCTTCAAGAAGGTACCAACCTTGCCAGCATCACCATCTCAGCATACATCCAATTTTTTTTCTACCTCACTGCACCGCACCTATACCCATACGTTGAAGTAATTGTACTTACATATAGGCGTATAGGCGTGCGAGAAAAACTGAAACGCATTATGCTCAAACTACACGGTAAGCAAGAAAATGGCACGTCGTATAACGCATAAAGTGGATTTTCTGTGATAAACGAGAGCTCAATTGAATAAGTTCTGCAAAGAACTTTTCGCATTATCAATTTTCGCGTTACTTCAGCTTGGAAACTTTGAAAATAGAGTGCACGATGTTAACCATTCTTTCAGGCAATCTTATAAGAGTCTATTAAACTTCATGACGAATATTGCATTACATTAAAAAATTAGCATTGTTACAAGAAAATATTGAAAAGAGTCAACCAAGATCAACCTCTTACTCTTTCTTTATTCATTCTGAGTCTTTTCTTGTATTAACAGGGACCAACATATTACGAAGCTAATTTAGACTTCCTTACTAGGGATTATTATTATAGAAGAATTGTTATACATCAGGAAAGAGTCAACCAAAACTAACTATTCACTCATTCCTTATTCTTCTTATATCTTTTGTTATATTAAGAGGGAATAACATGTTTCCAAGCCAATTAAGAGTTTCCCATAAGGAATTATTATCATCAGAAGCATCATAACAAATTAGAAAACAGTCAAACAAAACCAACCTTTCATGCTGTCCTGATTCTTTCTTGGTGTTTTTTTATGTTACTAGGTAACAGCATGTTTCGAAGCAAAATTAAAGTCTCATTAGGAATTATTATCATAAGAAGAATGATAATACACGAGAAAAGAATCAACAAAAAACCGTTCACGCTTTCCTCATTCCTTTTTCATATTTTCTATAATACTATTGGGATTATCATGTTTCGAAACTAATGTAAACTTCCTCATCACGGATTTTTATTATAAAAAAACTTATTATTACAAAAATAATTATTATGTACCAGGAAAACGTCAACCTAAACCAACCTCTTATGCTTTCGTCATTCTTTCTTTGTGTTTTTTCATATTACTAGGGAATAACATGTTTCAAAGCCATTTGAGAGTTTCTCATCAGGAATTATTATTATCAGAAGAATCATAACAGATTAGAAAAGAGTCAAACCAAACCAACCTTTCATGCTTTTCTCATTCTTTCTTTATGTTTTTTTATATTGTTAGGGAACAGCATGTTTCGAAGCAAAATTAGAGTTTCTCATTAGGAATTATTTATCATAAGAAAATCATAATATATAATAAAAGAGTTAACCAAAGTCAATCCTTTATGCTTTCCTTATTCTTTTTTCCTATTTTATTATGCTACTGGTGATCATCATGTTTCGAAACTATTGTAGACTTTATCATCATAGATTATTATTATAAGAAAAATTATTATTATGAAAATAATTATTGCACATCAGGAAATAGAAAACCAAAACAAACATCTTAAGCTTTCCTCATTCTTTCTTTATATTTTTTTATACTACTAAGGTTCAACAAGTTTCAAAGCCAATTTAGAGTTTCTCATCACGGGTTATTATCATAACAAGAATTATTATAATCAGGATAGAGTGAACCAAAACTATCCTCTTACTTCTTTCATTTTTTTTCTCTATCTTTTTTATAATACTAAGGACGAATACGTTTTGAATTTTATCCTTTCTCATCAAGGATTGTTTATACGAAAAGTACTAGCATAAATGATAGAATCTTTTGCTTATGATAATTCACTAAATACTTTTAAATCAAAACATAGGCATTTAAACAAAAAGTTACTTGTTGATTCTTTGTTTATTTCTAACAGTCAATTTGCATATGAGCGTTATGTTTTATAACAAAAACTAAGAATAAGTTTATCGAATCAATTAAACATTCCCAAACTTTGATATATTTAAAAAAAATCTTATTTTACAGTTAATAGCCTTGTGAATCTCTCTCTCTCTCTCTCTTTATAAATGACATCTCGATAAACTCTCCCTCTTTTAAGTTTGTATCCAAGTTTTCTTTGTTTCTTTTGTGTTTGAGATCAATGTCCAGTTTATGATAAATCTCAAAAATCTTTGAGAATACCTATACATTTTGCACTTAATAAAAAATTCGTTTTGTAATACAGCTGATCTCAGTTTTTTCTGCTTAAATAAAATTCCTTGAAATTAGTCACTGGTCCTGAAAAGAAACTTATTCAATTTCCCTAATTTAATACTTAACTTCCTGTGCAGAGCATTACACTGTAGATTCCACAATTAAACATAATGTTTCAAAAAACCGTATTTACTTTTATTTTAAAAAAATGTTACAAGAAAGTAAAAAAATCACATTCACAGTCTTAAATGAAACACATTTATTTTAATGCATATATAAACATCAAAAATTGAAAGTTTAAATATATGAAAAGTAAATTCATAAAATTCAATAAGTGTGAATTTCACATCTTCCAAATTAACAAATTTTTCATTATAAATCTTCAAATTTGCAATATTAAAAAATACATTCGAAATTGGCTTATTTTTCATTATGCAGGTTTAATATTGAAGAGACTTTAGTTGCAAATCTTTAAAATTAAAGAGTTTTTAATTGTTAATGCTAATTTTCACATATGAGAAATGGTCACTAAAATAGATATGGTGAGAATTGTGATGGAGATGAGTACTCATTATCAATCATAAAAACACATCATAAAAATTCAATCTTATCTGCAAAGTCTTCTCACTTCTCCCTCATATGGATTCAAAAGTATCATTATCTGAAATCATAGATGATCTAATTACAAAAGTGGACATCTTAGAAACAGTCGCTATAAGAGATACGCTTGGAATCCATATTCAATTAAGAACAAGAAGATTCTTAGTATCTGACAAATGTTTTCACTAACATAGAAAATGGAATTAAACTGATTACCATCTTAAATCATAGATGAGTTAATTTTGAAAAGTGGACATCCTAATAGTAGTCACTACAATAGATATGCTCGGGATCGAGATACAGGTGCAAAGAAGAACATCATCCATCATAAAATAACTAATAAAAATAGGATCATATCTGGCTATCCTTCTCGCTTCTTTCTAATATGGATTAAAAGTTATTATTATCTAACATCATAGATAATTTAATTTTCAAAGTAAACATCTTAGAAATAGGAACTACTTTTGATACGCTCGGAATCAAGATTCAGTTGCGAACCAGAAGATTCTCAATAATACACCGACAAATAAAAAAACATCTTATCTGACTATTCTTCTTACTTCTTCTTCATACAAATTAAAAATAATCATTGTCTGGAATCATAGATAATCGAATTTCAGAAGTGAAGATCTTAGAAATTGTCACTAAAGTATATATGGTCGGGATCGAGATGAAGGTGAGAACAAGAGCATCATCCATCATAAAACAGGTAATGAAAAAAGTATCTTATGTGACAAGTGATTTTACTTAATATTGAAATGGATTAAAAGTGATGATGTTCTGAATTCATAGATAATTTAATTATCAAAGTGAACATCTTGGAAATAGCAACTACAATTAATATAAGTGTGATATAAATTCATGTTCGGACAAGAAAATCATCCTTCATAAAACAAGCAATACAAAAACACCTTATCTGACAAGTGATTTTACTTCATCTTAAGATGGATGAAAAGTTATCATTATCTGAGATTAAGTAAACATTAAAAGAGTTTAAAAGTAAACATCTTTGAAATGGTCGGGATCGAGATGGAAGTGAGCATCATCAATCATAAGAGTCTAATAAAAATATTATCTTATAATAATTTTTTCTAGTTTTGGGATCGATTAAAGTGATCATAATCTGAAATCATAGATAAGTTAATTTCAAAAGGGAAAATCTTACAAATATTCACTAACATAAATATGGACCGTATCGAGATGAGCATCGTATTTGACAAGTCTTTTCACTAACAAAAAATGTTGGCGTTACTATTATTTTATGCTTTAATATAAGAATTTCGGGAGACAATAATCGCACGCCTGTTTATTTTTTAGTTAATGTAAAAAAAAGTTGGCCGGCAATTGTTCATACATAAAAATAAACATTCTCCGGATTTTTTAAGGATACCATCTGCTATCATGATTTTGTATCTTCCTTAGTGTCAATTAAAACAATTATTATCCGGATTATCAGCGGATCTTACTTACGAAGCCGTAGGAAACCGCCGCAAGATTATTAAATTAATGCGCATTGTTCGCTTTCGCACGGACGAATAATTCGAGCGATCGATTCGCGAAGCCAAAAGAGTCCCTGGCTCTTAGAGACTCGGGTACGCGGTTTGATCGGCAATCATCGAAATGATTGGGAATCTTCCTTTCCTTCTGCTCCTCCTCACCCTTATTTCTTCGTCATCTTTTTCCTTTCACGTTTTTTTCTCTGTTCGTCACGAATCACGCCTCTATGAACGTGTGTGCGTTTAAACCTATCACCACACATGCACGTAGAAGAATTGAGCTATCTTGATGTCTGTGAGATTGTGAGTTCATACACGTTAATATGTGTGCAAAATGAGGCATACACATAAAATTTATGTACGAATGTTACACCAGTTTATAGGGGATAAGACTATAGGATACACCGACATTGCTCTGATGCCTTCAAGGTGTTACGGCATAACTCCGTCATTATGTGCCGAGCCGTGATCGGCCGAGGAAAATTATATTCAGATGAGGAGGAAATCAATTCCGCGATGGGCATCGCCGGGTCATCGATTGGAAAAGAGAGAGAAATATTAAGACGAAAAGAGAGAGAGAGAGAAAGAATTGGACCAGTTAAATAAAATTATTCAATAAAGGGTATATGGGAAGTCATTACCTGCATGAAGATTGGAATAAGCACAATTCAATAAATTGCAAATTGCCTAAGAATTTTAGTCCCGATAATGGCTTTCAAAGGTGATATTCACTGAGGGGTCATCCATAAATTACGCTACACATTTATTTCCAATTTTTCACCCCTCCCCTCCACCATCCTACAAGTCAAAAAAAAGGTTTGAGCCACTGACCCCTTTCTTTCTATGTTATGCAACATATGCCAAATTGTAGATTTATCAATGTACGTTTCAAAAATTAATATATTTTCACCAAAATGTTAAAAATTAAATCAATTTAAAACTTAAATATTGTAAATTAAACAATTGTTAATTCTTTACTTTCAAGGGCAACAATTCTTAATTATAATTTTTTAAAGAATTTAATCTTTAAATTGTAACTCTTGAAAATTGTAGAACTTTTAATGAAACATTTTTTTAATTAAAGAATTTTTTAATCCCATTTAGAAAGTATGCAAGGTTTTTGTTGAAAAGTTGAATATTCTGTAACGCAGTTGATTTTCATTTGAAATTTCTTTAATTTAAAAGATTCTGTAATAAAAAGTATTAATTTTTGATACTCAAAATCAATTAAATTTAAAGATTTATGCATTAAAAAAATTTTTTAACAGAAATATCAAAAAATGAAGAATTTTGTATTATACATCTTCAAAATTAAACTATATATTTAAGAAAGATCAAAATTACATTATTTTAAACAGTCATGATTCCAAATTAAAAAAATTTCAATTGTAAAACTTGATATGCATAAATTTTAAATTTAAAATCTTTCAAATTAAAATAATTTTTAAAGGAAAATCTTGAAATTAAACTAATTAAAAAAGTAGAATAAAAATTACATTTATTAAAAATATATGAATTTTTAAAACTGAATAATTTTCAGTCCTTTATTTTTGAAATGCAAGAGTTTTTAACTCTAACTTTAAATAATACTTTGTTTAAATTAAAGAAAATTTTTCCAGTTGCTATTTTTAATCTGAAAGAGTGACAAACATTTAATTTTAAGTCTTAAAAATTTGCCACAGATTTACAAAAATGCGTTATCAAAATTAAATAATAATAAACCATAATTATTTAAAATTAATAAATTTTCCATTGTAAAACTTGAATATGAAATAATTTCTGATTTAAGATCTTTAAAATTGAAGAATCTTCAATTGCAAATCTTAAAATTTAAACTGTTAAAGCAACAATTTTACTTTTAAAAAACTAATCTTAAAAATTAAGTAATTTTACATTTTTCAATTTAAAAAATCAAAAATTTTGAATTAGAACTTTAAATTGTTAATCTCAAAAATTGAAGAGTTTTCAGTGTTGAAAGTTTTTAATTGAAAAGTACCCAAATTTTATTTTTATTCTGTAATTTTGATAATTCGCATTATTTTTAATATTAAAAAAACGTCCATTGTAATTCTAAAAAGTTAAAGAATTTTTCATCGTAACTTTTCAAAATCAAAGCTAATATTCAAACACAAAAACACTCAAAATTACATTATTTTAAACAATGATGATTCCAAATTAATAAATTGTCAATTGTAAAACTTGACATGCATGAATTTTAAAATAAAAAACTTTAAAATTAAAATAATTTTTAAAGGATAATCTTCAAAATTGAACTAATTAAAGAAATAAAAATTACATACTTTGAAAATATATAAATTTTTAAAACTGAATAATTTTCAGTTCTTTATTTTTGAAATATAAGATTTTTTAATTCTAACTGTGAAAAAAACGGTTTAAATTAAATAAAATTTTCCCATTTGCTATTTTTAATCTGAAAGAGTAAAACGCATTCAATTATCAATCTTAAAAATTTTCCACATATTTGAAAAAAAGCGATTTTAAAATGAAATAATAATAAACCATAAATATTCAAAATTAATCAATTTTCCATTGTAAAACTTGAAAATGAAATAATTTCTGATTTAAGATCTTTAAAATTGAAGAATCTTCAATTGCAAATCTTAAAATTTAAATTATTGAAACAACAATTTTACTTTTAAAAAATGAATCTTAAAAATTGAGTAATTTTCCATTTTTTAATTTAAAAAATCAAAAATTTTAAATTATAACTTTAAATTGTTAATCTCAAAAATTGAAGAGTTTTCAGTGTTGAAAGTTTTTAATTGAAAAGTACCCAAATTTTATTTTTATTCTGTAATTTTGATAATTCGCATTATTTTTAATATTAAAAAAACGTCCATTGTAATTCTAAAAAGTTAAAGAATTTTTCATCGTAACTTTTCAAAATCAAAGCTAATATTCAAACACAAAAACACTCAAAATTACATTATTTTAAACAATGATGATTCCAAATTAATAAATTGTCAATTGTAAAACTTGACATGCATGAATTTTAAAATAAAAAACTTTAAAATTAAAATAATTTTTAAAGGATAATCTTCAAAATTGAACTAATTAAAGAAATAAAAATTACATACTTTGAAAATATATAAATTTTTAAAACTGAATAATTTTCAGTTCTTTATTTTTGAAATATAAGATTTTTTAATTCTAACTGTGAAAAAAACGGTTTAAATTAAATAAAATTTTCCCATTTGCTATTTTTAATCTGAAAGAGTAAAACGCATTCAATTATCAATCTTAAAAATTTTCCACATATTTGAAAAAAAGCGATTTTAAAATGAAATAATAATAAACCATAAATATTCAAAATTAATCAATTTTCCATTGTAAAACTTGAAAATGAAATAATTTCTGATTTAAGATCTTTAAAATTGAAGAATCTTCAATTGCAAATCTTAAAATTTAAATTATTGAAACAACAATTTTACTTTTAAAAAATGAATCTTAAAAATTGAGTAATTTTCCATTTTTTAATTTAAAAAATCAAAAATTTTAAATTATAACTTTAAATTGTAAATCTCAAAAATTGAAGAGTTTTTAATGTTGAAAGTTTTTGATTGAAAAGTACGCAAATTTAATTTTTTGCAATTGAAAATTCTGTAATTGTGATGATTAAAACCATTGCAATTCTGAAAAGTTAAAGAATTTTTCATCGTAAGTTTTCAAAATCAAAGTAAATATTCAAAAAACAAAAACATTTAAAATTACATCATTTTAAACTACAATTATTCCAAATGAGTGCATTTTTAATTTTAATTATTAAAAATTGAAGAACGTCAAATTATGATTCTTTAAAATTGAGGAATTTTCAGTCGCAGATCTTCAATATTGTACTACTTAAACAAAACTTCAAAAATTCTAGAATTTTATATTTTTCTCAAATTATAGTATCCGTTTTTTTAACATTGGTTTTTTCATTAAACCAAAATTACTTAAAAATTATCAAATCTTTTTAAATTAAAGAAAAATATTTTTTTTGAACAAAAACCAATTTCTTTGAATCGAGATAAATTTTGTTGACTGAAAGAAACTCTTCTTTGACTGAGAAACTATGAATATTCCGTCTAGGATTAAATCTTATATTTAAATAAAAATAATCTCTATACAGATATTTGAATCCTAATTAAAATTAATATTAAAATTGATGTTGTAATTATAATGAAAATAAAAATGAAATTAAAATTGTATGAATGCCAAGACCTTTAATTTTAGCCATCTCCGAAAACCATCAAACGAATGGAAAAAATTTTAGTATAGTGATCTAAAAACAAAAATTTCCTCATTTTTATAGTTGTCATACAAAATAATAACAAAAAACAATACTTTAATATAGGAAATTTTATTTTTTACTTTAGTCAGAACTAAAGACAATCGAACTAAAATAAAAGATTCCAGCATAGTGATTTAACAAAAATGGCCTCATTTTCTAATTCTATAACCTCTTGTAATAAATAAGCAATAATAGGACTTAGCAAATCTTACTTTTATATGTACTTGTCAAGTACTTTAATAAATAAAAAAAAACAGAATTTCCATCACTATTACATAGCGGATTTTATATTTTAATTAACATTTAAATGCAAATGGTTTCATTTTCAACAATTGTCCAAGGCAATCGAACTTTAAAAAAGATTTCAGTGTAATAAATTAAAAACAGCTGGTACCCACATAGTAAATTTTATTTTTCAATGTAAATTTATCTGTCAAACCCTTGAATTTGAGCCCTCTTAGAAGAAAATCGGATGATTTTGATGATATTAAAAATCCTTTACAAAAAATTTTGCTCGCTATTAACATATAGTATAGTATCGTGGCAAAAGCTAGAGAAAAAATTATCCATCTTGTCTGAAAAGTCTTTTCACTTATTCTTTGGATGCGTTAAAAGTGATTGTACTCTGAGATCATAGACGAGTTAATTTTAAAACTGAATATTTTAACGAATCTTTGCAAAAATTACTAAATTATATATGCTCGGTAGCAACTTTCAAGATCGAATAAGAAGATCAACCATCATAAAACGTCTGATGAAAAAAACCATTGTATGTAACAAGTCATTTAACTTATTTTTTAAATGAAATGAAACTTATTATCATCCGAAATCGTCGATGAGTTAATTTCGAAAATGAATATCATAGCGCATTTTAGAAGTTATCACTAGATTGGATATGGCCTAGATCGAGATTAACCTAAAGCGACTAACGAATAAATACTATGTTATCTGACAAATATTTTAAAATTTTTCTATGGATTATAAGTAATCATCATCTAAGATCACAAATAAGTTAATTTTAAAAGAGAAAATTTTGGCATACCTAAGAAATATTTTCTAGATTAGATATGTGCGGGATCAATATTTGGATGCAAGGAAGATAATTTTTCGAAAACGACTGATGAAAAAACCATCTCATCTGACAAAAAATTTTACTTATTCTTGAGATATATCAAAAGTGATTATCATCTGAGATCAAATATGATTAAATTTTAAAGGCAAACAACTTAGAAATGGTTACTACTTCACTAGATTAGATATGCTCGGGATCGCGATTCAAGTGCGCGCAAGAACACCATCCATCATATAACGACGAATGCAAAAAACATCTTATCTTTTATATTATATAATTTATAATTTTATATTTTATATTAATGTCATCTGAAAGCATAGAAAAGGTAATTTGCTATGTTAAACTCTTAGAAATAGTCACTAAAATTAATGTGCTTGGGATCTAAATTTAGATACGAACAAGAAGATCACCTATCAAAAAACAACTAATGAAAAAAGCCGTCCATTCCGACGATTCTTTTCAATCATCTTTGGGATGGATTGAACTTACTCATCATCTGAGACCATAAATTTGTAAGTTTTAGTGACTTTTAGAGACTATTTATAAAAGAAAAATAGTCACTAAAATAGATATGCTCGGAATAGTAGATTCAGATACGAACAAGATTATCCATCATAAAACAAGGCGGAAAAATTTTAAATGTCTCACAACATTTTTAATTTAAATTATGAAAACTGATTCGATTTAACGGCATTATGAAACCGAAAAATCTCCTCGACAAGAATCGTGGAAACTTGAAATTCTGAAGATGTGCTAAATTTATGTATTATAACAAGAATTTGTTTACGGAAGCCATCTAAATTGCTGCTCTAATTAGTAGATGGTTCCAAAAAGTTCTTCATATCTATCGTATAAAGTTGAGCAATAATGTTTTTAAAATGTATAAGAAAAAAATTTTTAATTATTTAGAAAGACATAATATCTTTTCTTATGAAGTGTGAAGTTGGCTCCAATAAAAATACGATTTTTTATGCCAGTTGTGTTTTATCAATGAATGATGTAATCTGCTGGTACCGGTAAACAGCTTTTTCCGTGGAATAATGAAGACGACCATTTGATCTGATAAGACCTCTCTTATATCCTTTGCATCGATTAAAAATTATCATTATTACTAAAATATACATGATCGAGTTTAAAATTCAGGTGCAAACAACATCATCCATCATAAAGCGACTAATGGAAGAAAAAACATCTTATCTGTAAAGTATTTTGACTTATTCTTCAGATTGATTAAAACTGTTTATCATCTGGAATATAGATGGGATTCAGGTGCGAATTAACGAGAAGAGAAGTCCAATCGAGTCAAGTCAAATCGTGTAAAGTCAAGGGTGATGAGTTTTCGCGTGGTAGAAGACGATCCTAAATCTCTAAGATACTGAAGTGACGGTTCATAATGGAGGGGAGTGACGTGGTCTTAAGGTACAACATTGGCAGCCGTTTGAAATACGCTCGACTGAATTATGAACCGTAAAAACTCGCAGTGCAGGCAACTTATGGGCTTTAACTGTAGTAACCTAAGTAACCGTATTCACCCTCGCCTCGCGGGGTTATTATCGTGCGTGCCTGGCTCAGTGTGGTCTGCGGTCCAAATGCCTCTGCAGGGTGCTTGCTTGCTTGCACGTCTTCTAAAAAAGGTTCAAAAACGAAAAAAACAGCAAAAAATGCCAGAAGGAACGAGAAGGTGAACGAGGAGGAAACAGTAGGTGAAGCTTATTCCTGATGACGTGTGCAGACAACAATGAGATTCGACTGGCAACTAAAGCCTCGTTAACACCGTCTTGTTTGCGATGCATTACTACCTTTTGATCTACGTTTTACTGATTAAGACAGCTTATAACGTTTTTCAACAAATTCAATTAGTTTATTGTACATCCTTTAGAGTGACGCTATTTTAGTTTTTAAGTTTGAAAAATTAATTTTGACAATTTATAATTTAATAATTACCATTTTCCCCGGAATAACTAACGATAAAGAACAAGGACCGAAAATCAGGTCTATATGGTGCAAAATTCACATTTTTGATTTAGAAATTACACTCTTTTGTGGAAATTAAACCTTTTGGTTTGAAATTCATATTTTTGGATTACTACCTTTTGATCTACGTTTTACTGATTAAGGCAGTTTATAACGTATTTCAACAAATTCAATTAGTTTATTGTACATCCTTCAGAGTGACGCTATTTTCCTTATTAAGTTTGAAAAATCAATCTGACAATTTATAATTCAATAATTACCATTGTCCCCAAAATAACTAACGATAAAGAACAAGGACCTTTTGGTTTGGAAATTGATCTTTTTTGACAGAAGTTTTTATCTATTTTTGGTTGATGATGTACTTATATGATTGAAGGTTTAAACTAAAAAGAGAAATTGAAGACGGAGAGTTTGAGTTTAATTATGGGATTTATTGATAGGAATTTAATGAGGAAAAAAGAGAAAAGAGCATAAATAAGAAAGAAGACGGATTGAGTTTAAATGGTCCAAAAATATTTTAAAATACCTCTAGAAAAAGATAGGGGTGGAACAAGGGACGAGGAAGATAAGGAAAAATGCTGATTAAGTCAACGGAGAGTATAGAAAGAAGGTAGGAGGAAAAGACAGAGAAAAAAACAAAAAAGTACAAGGAAAAAGATCCGGAAATGGTAAGAAATCAGATAAAATTTGGAAAAAAGGATAGAGACTTTAGAACAAGGATTAAAGATGCAGGAAGAGCCTAGTAAGAAGTTAGAGTATTTAATAAAGTGGAATAAAAAATATAGCAACCTCAAAACAGGAGTTTGGAGGTAGGGATGAATAGTACAGATAGAGAAGGTACAGATAGAGAAAGTAAGATGTGTTGGAAATTATGGAAAAGAGAAGAGAAAATGGCACTGGTGAAACTACAAAAAGAGAACGTAAGAGGGAAGTGATGACGAAAGAAATAGGCAGTATATGGAAGTTTGGAGAGAATAGAGTATGATTTGGTATGGTAAGAAAGAAGTATGCAGTACATAGTGGAAGAGAAAGGAAATCAGGAGGAAAGAAAGTGGGTTAAGTATAGAAGAATACAGATAGAAAATATATGGAGGGAGTGAGAAAAAGAAAGGGAAGAGTTTGTTAAAAGTAAGGTGACGAAGGACTTTGGAGAGAAAGCAATGAAATAAACAAAAATAAGAAATAACAGATGATAGGAGAGAGGTGGAATATAGTTGGGGCTTATCTAAATAGGAATTGCAAGATTAATCAGAAAACATGAGACTACTGATGAAAGAGGATTAAAAAGGGCAAAAGTTTATAAGAGGAGGATATTTTAATGCGATATCAGTAAATAAACAAGGAAGAGAATGAGAAGGACAGTGATGAAGAGTATCCAAAAAGCAGATACTAAATGGTATGGCAAGAAATAGCTAAAAAGCTGGTAGAAGATAGGATAGTTTACCTTAAACAGAAATCAGGAAAAGAAAAAAAGCCGTAATTGATAAAATGATAGTGGACAAAGAGGTTAGGAGAGGAGGCGAAGAAACTAGAGGCAACGTATTATATAGATTTGAACCACTATTCCGTAGAGAAAAGTGTAAGCCAAGAGGTGGAAAAAATGATAGGAGAAATAAAACAAGTAGTAGAGGGCACAGAAGAAAAAGATGTTAATGAAAGAGGATATAGAAGTTTATAGGATAAAAACATAAGAAGGAGAAAGTGAAAAAGGAATGAAGGAAATTGAGATAAAAGATTTGGTGTAGTGTGATAAAAAAAAAGAGGAGAAAAGTAAAAGGCTTGAAGAAAAGGCGGAGAAAGCTAGGGCGGAAGATGACGTTCGGAAGGTAATAGAGAGAGAAAAATAAGAAGAGGTGTAAACCAGGATATTGAGATAGTAGAAACGAAACAATGTTTTATGGATTATCTCGGAGGGGTTAAAAATAAAATTAGGAAAGGCGGACAGAAGGAAAAAAGTGATTGGGAAAAAAGAGTAAAAGGAGATAGCAAGAAAATAAATAATCAAGGTCTTAGAAATCTAAAAAGATGAGAGAACCCCTAGTATAGATGAGATCCCAAACGAAGTCTAAAACATGGCCAGAGTCATAGAAAAAGGGGTAGCTCTAGCGCTAGGAAAAAATACAAAGGAGAGAAGGTAAAGTTTATAGGAGTGGGACGCTAATGTGATGAGAATGAAGAAATATAACTGACAGCATACGATATAATAATGGTAGCAGAGGGTGAAGAAGGGGAGATTTATAAAAGGAGGGGAATAAAAAAATTATGTACTAGAGCGAGAAAGTGAACATGGAAGTTTGAGGGGAGCAAAGAGAGAGAAAGGGAGGGGACTCAAGGAAAAATTATTTGAAGGAGGAAGAAGAAAGGAGAGGGAGCGAGATAGAATTAATCAGATGGGGAGGAGAAATAAGGGACTAAATAATGAAGAGTTTGAGAAAAGAGACAGACGGAAAGTTTTTGTTCCAAAGATTGGAACAAAATACTAAGTTGCAAATCCTTAACTTACCTTACAAAGTCAACGATCTTTTTACCACATTGTTATTTTTGAATGACGAATCCTGTCTTTAGACCCCTCTTACCATTCTCCCCACCTGGTGAAGGAATACCGAGCATTTCTCGAAAACACGAATTAGCATGCCATAATCATTCGTTATTACATCCATTATTAGCATGCGATTCCTGTTTTTGGTATAACTACCCCTTTGCTCTCAATATTGAAATATATACTTCAGATGATAAGCTTTCTTCGGGAAACACTCAATTCCAACATTTGCATTCGTATTTTCGTCCATTAGAATTTTAAGATTCTCATATTTTCTTCTCCATCTTTATTTATACGCTCTGTGTATTAATGCGAATGTTTAGACCGGACTTTAATGTAAGTAAAATCACTTGTAGTCTTAGTTGTGTAAAATAAAAAATAAATATGTTTCACTCAAGAAGAAGCGTCCAACGAGGGACGCCTGAGAACGAACCAGATGCTTCCCTGTTAACGTACTTTCTTATGCACGAGTAATATTAAAAGCGTAAGTCCATGATGCGATAAAGACGAACATTTCGATGTATAATTTTTATCGCTCTATCTGCTTTGCATGCAGATATTGGAAAAATTTTATCATCTCATAAAGCATCACTTTAGAAGCACATGTTTCACGACCAAAATTCCCTTATTATATTATTTAGGTGAAACCTTAATGCTTGTTTCAAAGCGAAACATTTATTGGCAGGCAAAATATTCTATTAATATCCCAGTTCTTCTTAAGGCTTAAGTTAAGTATGATCGTGTAGTCTCATAGACCGCACCATACTTCTGATACATGCCACCCGCCCCCCCCCCCCCCCCCCCCCCCCCCCCCCCCCCCCCCCCCCCGCCGCCTACTGTCACACTATATA
>JAAAKG020027698.1:10784-21418 GCA_010014905.2 Druon quercuslanigerum | reverse complement strand
TAAATCATCAAAAAATTTATAAACTTTTGAACAATTTTAAGAATTTTTAACAAAAATCTAGAATATTTGAAATTTTTATTTTTATTTTCAACGACCTTTCAACAAACTAAAAAATCGATTCATTCGAAAAAATGTTTGAAAATTCATCTCTACTGTTTAAAAATTTAACTACTAGGCTAAACTTTGAACTTTTTTGTTAAAAATTCACTTTTTTGTTTAAAGATTGATTATTTTAATTAAAGATACACATTTCTTTGGTTTTAAATATAACCATGTTCTTAAAAAATAATATTTTATAATAAAAATTCGATTTTTGTTTTGTTTTTGTTTGCAAAGTAATCTTCCTGGTAAAAAAATAATTACTTTTTGATTAAAATTTTAATTACTTGGTTAAAAAATTAAAACATTTTGTAAAAAATGCACTTATTTGGTTGAAAATCCATCATTTTAGTTTAAAATTGATCTCGTTTATTGAGAATGTAACTATTTCCTTGAAAATATGTGAAAATTGTATTTTTTGTTATAAAAGTGCAACTGCTTGAAAACTGATCTTTTTTAGTTAAAGGTTTTCAACTATCGTGTTGAAAATTCGTCTTTATTGGATTTTGTCGACTATTCTTGATTTGAAATTAAAATAATTTTTAAATGAAATATCAATTAAATATTTCCTTTTTCTTTGAGAGCTCATATTTTTGGAATTGAAATTACCTTTCTTGTTGAAATTTTGATATTTATATAACCTTAGAAATAAATAAACAAATAACTCTTTTTTAAGTATTAATTCGAGATTTTTATATTTTATTGAACTGAAAAAATTATTTTTCTCCTCAAATCGAAAAGC
The DNA here is from genome assembly GCA_010014905.2 of Druon quercuslanigerum. NCBI lineage: Eukaryota > Metazoa > Arthropoda > Insecta > Hymenoptera > Cynipidae > Druon > Druon quercuslanigerum. The sequence goes on along the minus strand of JAAAKG020027698.1, from coordinate 20,577 downwards.
TTTGTTTACTATAAAGTAAATAAATAATAATAATAAATAATGCAATCATCTTACTTTTTATGTTATTACTACCCTGATTTATTAAACAACTTTTTTTATTACTTTTTTATTCGCGAAACAATCTAAGCTATTGAAAATTACTAAAACGAGCGAAAGCAGAAAAAGTTCAAGCAAAGAACTAAAATGTGAAATATGAGATGAAGAGTAAAAAGAAAAGAATGTAAAAAAGTTAGAAGAACTGAATAGTAAAAAGTTGCAACATACATCGAGTTGAGAAAAGGTCTATTCTTTTCCTCTCCAAACAGTAAAAAAAGCCATGAATTCCAGCCTACCCTCACTCATAGTAATTCAATTCCAATAAATGGCATTAAATAAGAAGGAAAAGAGAATGATAATAAACTTTCTGTAAAAAGTAAAGGAGAAAGAAACTGATAAAAAATTTCCCCAAATTATAAAATAATCCCCAGATCCGCTCCTCCATTCTCGAGCAAAGAAAGAAACCGCCACATTAATTTCTGCATACTATCAATCGAGTAATCCAATTCCATTATCCAATCCTATAACAAGAACCGAGTAAGCTTTCCATTTTCTCGATAACACAATTGAAGAGAAAATAACGAATGAACGGAGCAAGACTTGCTGAAAAGGGCGAATAAGTATAAAACAGTAGAGCAGTGTACTGTTGTCCTGATGAAGAAACTATACAGCTGCATTTTCATTCAAAATAAACTTTTATGATAAGTTACTTACTCGCACTTTTTTTCTACAGCAGATTGCAAGATTGCATGGGATTGTAAAAGATTACATGGATTAGAACAAATTCTTTATAGAAAAGCGTTACATGTAACGTGGAACGAAGAAACAAGCCCCAGGGCCGAAAATGAGTTTACCAGTAAAAACGTATCATATTTCATCACCACTTCTAAAAGAACGAAAAATGCAAGATCCAATAAAAAACGAAAAATTAATTTTACATTCTCATCCTAATGAGAAGGTATTGGTTTTATGTAAAATTTCAATTTGTCGGTTTTCATCAAATCTCCACGTTTTGAGACCTCCTGAGTCAGAAATTTTTTTTTTATGATTTTGCCTGTGTGTCTGTCTGCCTGTCGGTCTGTAGTCTTTATTCTGTAGTCTATAGTCTGTATACTGTAGGCACGATTTCAAAATTCTATGGACTGTTATTTATAGAACTGTCTGTCTGTAGTCTGTAGTCTGTAGTCTGTAGTCTGTAGTCTGTAGTCTGTAGTCTGTAGTCTGTAGTCTGTAGTATGTAGTCTGTAGTCTGTAGTCTTTACTCTGTAGTCTGTAGTCTGTAGTCTGTAGTCTGTAGTCTGTAGGGACAATAACTTTCAAAAAAATGATGGGATTGGATTGTGCTTTTGTGTACTTTTTTGAGGTTTAAAAAGAAAGAACAAGTTCGTAAAATTTGGATGAAAATTCAAAATGTTAGCACATTTAAAAAATAGTCAAGACTATTTTTTTAAAGATTTCAAAATTCTATGGACGGCTATTTACAGAACTGTCTGTCTGTAGTATGTAGTCTGTAGTCTGTAGTCTGTAGTCTGTAGTCTGAAGTCTGCAGTCTGTAGTTTTTAGTCTGTAGTCTGTAGTTGGTAGTCTGTAGTCTAATGCCTGTAGTCTGTAGTCTGTAGTCTGTAGTCTGTAGTCTGTAGTCTGTACTCTGTAGTCTGTAGTCTGCAGTCTGTAGTCTGCATACCTTAGGCACGATAACTTTCGTAAGATTGATCGGATTGGATTCTGCTTTGGCACACTTTCTGAAGGTCTGAAAAGAAAGAACTAGTTTTTAAGCCAGCTATTTAGGGTGAAAATTCAAAAAGTGAGCACATTTTCAAAAATTTTGAGACTATTTTTTCCAAGATTTAAAAATTCTATGTACGGCTATTTATAGTACCTAGAAATTCAAACAATTTATTTCAATGACTTTTTTTGATAAAATGAAAATGACTAAAGTTATAGTATTTTCAAAACCCAAAAAAACAAACCAAAATGAACATTTTAAGCCAAGCAACGCTTGATTTAAAAAAAGTCCAAAAAAGAAAAACGGTTATTTTTGAAAGCCCGACAAAATTATCACGAAAATTTTTCGAATTTTGTCGGGAAGTTGAGAATTCAAATTTTGATCATGCAAAAAATAATGAAAACTTAAATATTCCATTTTGAGGCGAACCTTTGCAAGTAAAGAAAAAAATGAATTAAATAAAATTGTGCCCCCTGAAAAGATCTGAAAATTTAAATTTAAAATCTATTTTGGTTCAAATATTAAATATTCATCTTTTTTTTATTAAAAAAGATTCTAGTTTGCAGAACAAAAAAATTGGGTAAAAGGTATTTGTTAATGAAGATTCTTCATTTTAGTTGAACATTCATCTCTTTGGATAAAAATTCAACTATTTAGTGAAAAATAAATTTTTTTCTTAAAAAATAAAATATTTCGTTTGAAAATTTAACTATATTGTTAAAAATTCGTTTTTTTGTACAAAATTAATATTTCAAATTAAACGTGTAGCAGTTTGTTTTTTAGTTAAAGATTGATATATTTTATTCAAGATTGTTTTTCGGTAGAAAATTAATCTTTTGGGTTAAAAATTTATGTATTTGGTAAAAAATTACACAATTTTGTTCAAAAGTTTTCTTTTTGGTTCAAAATTGAAAATTTTTAATTAAAATTTTTTTTTAAATTCTCTTGTTTCCTTGACTTTTACTGTTTTTTTATTTTTAATTAAAATCTTTGTCTGTTAAATCAACATTGATTGGTTGAAAAAGCATGTCTGTCGTTAGAATTCGTGTTTTTTTTTTGTAGAAAATTAACATCTATCTATCTATTTATTTGTACACTCTTTTTTATTCAGAATTGAAATCTGTTTTAGTTAAAATATCAATTATTGCCTTTTTAAATTTTTTTTTCATTTGTTTAGTAAAAAATTCGTTTTTTTTTTGGTTAAAATTTAATTTTGTAGAAAGAAAGAAATATTCATGGAATCATCTCATTGGCTGAAACTGAACTTTTTTTTGAAAATTGAAATTTGTGAACAATAGTTTATTAAATTCTTATGTGATGCAAAATTAAACTTAAAAATTAATTGTATTTTTATGTAAAAAATTCAACTTTTTGGTTAATTTCGATTTTTTTTTATTTAAAATTAAAATCTATTTTGGTTGAAATGTTAAGTATTATATTTTTTTCTCTAAATTCATCGGTTTTTATTCAAAAAAGATTCTACTTTGTAAAAAATTAATTTTCTGCTTAAAAATATAATATTTCAAATTGAATGTATAGCAGTTTTTTTTTGGTTACAGATTAATATATTTCATTCAAGATTATTTTTCGGTAGAAAAATAATGTTCTGGTTAGAAAATTTATGCATTTGGTAAAAAATTACGCAACTTTATTACAATGTATCCTATTTGGTTCAAAAGTCAAATTCTTTGTTAAAAAATTCTCTTGTTTCGATGCCTTTAACTGTTTTTTATTGAAAATTTAAATATTGCTTAATTGAAATATCAACTATAACATGCCTTTTAAAGAATTTATCTATTTTCAGTAAAAAAATTCTCCTACCTAAAAAATTCAAGAAATTGATAAAAAGTAATTTTTTGAGAAGTTTCTTCATTTAAGTTAAAAGTTCATCTCTTTAATTAAAAATTGACTATTTAACTTAAAATTTTTCTGTCGAGCTGAAGATTCGTCATTTTAGTTAAAAAATCAAATGCACACTGAAAATTCATCTTTTTCGATAGAAAATTAATCTTCTTCCTCGGAAAATCAATTTGTTATTTTAAATTTCGTCCACCTCATGAAAAATTAAACAATTTTGTTAAAAAGCAATTCATTTTGATTGCAAAATCTCGTATCTTCGTTAACCCAGAGTAATTCTGCACATAAAGGTAATCCAGGGTAATCCGGTGTAATCCAGAGTAATCTACCTCCACTGGAGCAAATTTTTAGGATTTGTTCCTCTCTCGATATGGATATAGCATATCGATGATATCGAATAGGTGGTATGCAAATGTACGTGAGATAATAAGGCGTACTCGGACATGAGGCAAACCGCACTTGGCATTATTCAAATTGAATCCAGTAAGAATTATTATTGGTGGGCAAGTCTCGGACCGCTTCGGGTAGACTCATTCCACACTCGTACATTTGCGAATAAGGTGGTGGCGGACCTCGAGACTCAAGACTCAAGACTCAAGACTCAAGACTCAAGACTCAAGACTCAAGACTCAAGACTCAAGACTCGAGATTCTATTCAGGATTGAAGAGATGTGTTGCAGAATTGAAAAGAGACTCCTGAATGACTCTCGGTTTCACATCACGACCTCCACGAATCGTCCAAACTATCACTTGGTGACCCCGATGTGATTACCTTACCTACTCCATGTCATTACGCTAATGGCTAATGGCTTTTTTCCTCATTCCATTTTTCCAAATCTTCTGGTATGTAGACAACACAACACAAAGAATGAATAAAATTTCGAATTAGAAATGGTGCCTTCCCCCTTTTTTTTTAGGTTTTTGAAAAAATTGACTACGTTTTTATATTTTATAGTTATTAAGCTACTTTGGACTGCCGCTCACGGCAACACGATTATTTAAGGATGTACACTACTTACAATTAAAAAGTTTCGAATTAGATGAGGTGCCCCCCCCCCGACATTTTTTTAGGTTTTTGAAAAAAGTGAATACGTTTTTATATTTTATAAATATTAAGGTACGTTGGACTGCCGCTCACGGCAACACAATTATTTAAGGATGTACACTTCGTGCAATCAATCTCAAAATTCGCCTATCTTTAAAATAATTGATAAAATCAACAAAAAAGATCTATTATCAATTTTTTGTAAATATTGATGGAGGAGTCTAAGCACGCCTTAAAAAATAATAATTTAGGTTAAAATTGTTTATTTAACAGTAGTTATTCAAAGCTTTAGTTTTTTCTTTCTCCTTAGAGAAAAATTACAATTTTTATTTAATTTTGACGATCAAGGCTCCATTTTATTCTTTGAAGGATTTTATACAATTTTATTTTAGTGGTGTTAATTAAAATTTAAACTATGATTGTTTATAAGAATAATAACTGTATGACTTTGTGATTCATTTTTTTAAATTAAATCGACCCAAATAGAAATTTAGAGAATACTTCGAAGAATAAAATGAGGCCTCGATCATTAGGATTAAATAAAAATTGTAACTTTTCCCTGAAAAGAAAAAAAAACTAAACCTTTAAATAACTACTGTTAAATAAACAATTTTAACCTAAATCATTTTTTTCTAAAGTGTATTTAGAAGCCTCCATCAATATTTACAGAAATTAAAAAAAAATCTTTTTTTGTCGATTTTAGAAATCATTTTAAATTTAGGGCATCATTAACGACGCTCCTGATTGGTCGAACATAAATATTTTATAACTCAAAAGTTAGAAGTTGAACTGATTTTTGGAGAAGGAAATTTATATTTATTATATTTTTGTTTTTTATACATCTATGTAAGTCTGGACAGTTGAATCTGGGACACGCGTATAAAATGAATTTTTAATCTAAGAGAAAGAATTTTCAACGAAACAGTTTAATTTTTTACCATAAAATATTGCTTTCCCAATATAAGATAATGTTCTAAACAATGATTTAAATTTCAACAAAATAGTTGAATTTTTTACTAAATAGTGTATTTTCGAACCTTTAAAAATGAATTTTTGATAAAAAAAATTAATTTTTAACGAAATACATGAATTTTTAACCGCATAGTTAAATTTTGAACTCAAGAAGACCAGTAGTAACTAAAAAAGATCAATTCTCAAAAACAAAGGAAAGGAATTCACAACCAGTTTAATTCAACTAAAATAAAAAAGTTTCATCCAATAATGGAAAATTTACATTTTCAATTGAAAAAATGAATTTTTTAACTGAAATGTGAAAATTTTAACAAGCAAGTTAAATTTTAAAGGATAATAAATAAATTTTTAACTGAAATGATGAATCTATAACTAAAAATCAATTTTTAAGAAAATTTTCAACTCAAAAAAAAGGTTAGTTTACAAAATACATAAATTTTCAACTAAAACATATAAATTCACAATAAGAAATGGAATAGTTGAATTTTTAGTTAAAAAAATAAATTCAAACAAAAAAGACGAATTTTCAAAAAGCATTTAAATTGTTCAATAAATTCGTTTAATTATATAAACCAAATACACGAACTTTTAACCTTGAAAGAAATTGTTATATTTTTTATTTGCAAAATTAATTCTTAACAAAATACATGAATTTTGAACTCGAAAAGACAAGGTTTCAACGCATGGAGTGACTAAAAAAGATCAATTTTCAAAAAAAAAAAGAAAAAGAAAGAAAGAAAATTAAAAAATGAATTTTTTAACTGCAAAGTCAAATTCTTAACGATATAGTTAAACTTTTAACTAAAATGATGAATCTATAACCAAAAATGAATTTTTATGTTCAACTTAAAAAAAACGATTTGTTTAAAAATTACATAAATTTTCAACTGAAAAATATATATTTACGATAAGAAATGGAATAGTTGAATTTTTAGTTTAAAAAATAAATTCAACAAAAAAGACGAATTTTCAAAAAGCGTTTTAATTTTTCAATAAATTAGTTTAATTATCAACCAATTACGCGAACTTTCAACGCCGAAATAAATCGTTATATTTTTTATTTGAAAAATTAATTTTTAACGAAATACATGAACTTTGAACTCGAAAAGACAAGGTTTCAACGAAAGTATTAACTAAAAAAGATCAATTTTGGAAAAAAAATTGAAAAGAATTCTCAACCAGTAAAATTCAACTAAAATAAAAAAAGTTTCATCCAAAAATGGAATATTTCTATTTTCAATTAAAAAAATAAATTTTTTAACTTAAATGTCAAATTTTTAGTGATAATAAATAAATTTTTAACGAAAATGATGAGTCTATAATCAAAAATGAATTTTTAAGAAAATTTTAAACTCAAAAAGAAATTTGTTTAAAAAATGCATCAGTTTTCAACTAAAAAATATAAATTCAAAATTAGAAATAAAATAGTTGAATTTTCAGTTAAAAAAATAAGTTTTGCCATAGTAGACGAATTTTCAAAAAGCATTTAAATAAGCAATAAATTGTTATATTTTTTATTTAAAAAATTAATTTTTCATTATAATAAAACAAATTTTTTAAAAATACATGAATTTTCATATAAATGGTTGAATTTTCAAAAATTCGTTTCTCTTTCAACTAAAGAAGATACAATGACAATTAAAAATAGGATAGTTAAATTTTCTGTTGAAAAACTGGATTTTTAACAACAAAAAAAAGGTTTTTAAAGAAGCAATTACGATTTTCATAAAAATAGTTATTTATCACTAAAAAGATAAATGTTTAAGTAATAAGAATAATTTTATAACGACAAAGATGGTTTTTCAAAAAAAGCATGAATTTTCAGCCAGATAGTATAATTTTTAACAAAAAAGTTAAATTTTTGACCCAAAAGATGAATTTTCAAACAAGAATCTCTATTTTTTACACACACCAAATTTCTCCTAGGAAGGAAATTTTTTACGAAAAATAAAACAGTTAACTTTCCATTTAAAAAAATTAATTTTTACAAAGAAAAACGAATCTTATGAAATAGTTAAATTCTCAAACAAAACGTTTTCAATTAAAATCCAGAATCTTCGTCCAAAAAATGTAATTTTTTACAAAGTAGTTCAATTTTTAAATAAAAAAGGTGAATTTGTAAGTAAAAATTAAATACTTACATTTTTAGTTAAAAAGTCATTTTTCAATTAGGTAAAAAAACGATTTGCATTAATTTAGTTAAATTATTAACTAAAGAAATGAAATTTTAAACGAAGATTAATTTTTGTAACGATAAAGACGAATTTTAAACCAAGTATATGAATTTTCATACAAATAGTTGATGACAATTAAATGATGACAATTAAAAATGGGATAGTTAAATTTTCTGTTAAAAAACTGGATTTTTAACCCAAAAAAAAAAACGATTTTTAAAAAAGCAATTACAATTTTCACAAAAAAAGTTATTTTTCACTTAAAAGATAAATTTTTAAGTTATAAGAATAATTTTATAACGACAAAGATGGTTTTTCAAAAAAAGCATGAATTTTCAGCCAGATAGTATAATTTTTAACAAAAAAGTTCAGTTTTAAACCAAAAGATGCATTTTCAAACAAGAATCTTCATTTTTTACACACACAACATTTCTACTAGGAAGCGAATTTTTCAGCAAAAATAAAACAGTTAACTTTTCGTTTTAAAAAGTTAATTTTTACAAAAAAAAAACAAATCTTATGAAATAGTTACATTTTTATTAAACCGTTTTCAACTGAAATCCAGAATCTTCGTCCAAAAAATTTAATTTTTCACAAAGTAGTTCAATTTTTAAATAAAAAAGGTGAATTTGTAAGTAAAAATTAAATAGTTACATATTTAGTTAAAATAATCATTTTTCAACTACGCAAAAAAAAACTGATTTTATTAATACAGTTGAATTATTGACTAAAGAAATGAAATTTTAAACGAAAATTAATTTTATAACAATAAAGGCGAATTTTCAACAAAATACATAAATTTTTCAAAAATTAATAAAACTTTTTTTTTTAATTTCCAAAAAATAGTTGAAATTTATTCAGAATACCTGTTTAAATTACAGGGAATGAACTGGATTACTCTTAATTACGAAAATTGGATTACTCTTGATCCTAGATAAATTACCCGAATTACTCCGTGATTAATTGGATTAAAAGTGGATTACTCCAGATTACTAGAATTATTTCAAATAACTTTAATAACACCGGATTACAAGTGGATTAATAGCCAAATTAAATTATATTACTCAGATTACACTGGACTACCTGTTCAGATAGTTAAAAATTATGTGAGGAAAATTTTAGTTTAGACTAAATTTAAAAAGTATATAATTTGACAGGAACTGTGATTCGTCCTTTATACTTTATAGAAGGTCGAACAACTTGAAGCTTTCTTCTTTTTATGACTACTTGAACCTTCCCTTGTGCCTGCAACTCGAGAAATACGCGTTCATGATGCTGCTTCATATTTCATGAGCGATGTATTACGTGCATGCTCGTAATATGAATTCTAGAAAATGTTACTTTGAGGTGCTGGATACTTTTTTTCCTTAACTCATAGTTCCTTTTTAATATTTAGCCATCGAATTTTCTTTTTCTTTCTGTGTCTTATATATAATGTGTGATCAATAATATGTGATCAAATTAATCTATTTATTTATTTCTGAGTGCCCTGAGTTCCCTGAGTTCTCTAAGTTCTCAAGGTTTTTTGAAATCCTTGAGATCTTTGAGTCCCTGAGTTACCTGAGTTCTCAGAGTTCCCTGAGTTCCATAACATAAGTTCACTGAGTTCTTTAAAATCCCTAAATTCCTTGATTTTTCCGAAATCGCTGAGATCACTGAGCTCAATGAGTTCCTTGAGTTCATTGAGATCCCTGAGATTTCTTAGTTTCCAAAGTTAATGTGTTATCTAACTTTACGGAGTTATTTCAGATCCCTGAGTTTTCTGAGATTCCTGAGTTCCAAGAGCTCTTTAGGATTCCTGAGAATTAGAGTTCCCTGAGTTTCCTGAGTTTTCTGAGAACTCTGAGATCACTAAGTTCAATGTGTTCCATAAGTTTTCTGAGATCTCTGTGATTTCTGAGTTTTCTGAGTTCCCTGAGTTCCCTAAGTTCTCAGGGTTTTTTTGAAATCCTTGAGATCTTTGAGTCCCTGAGTTCCCTAAGT
>JAAAKG020027698.1:0-10684 GCA_010014905.2 Druon quercuslanigerum | reverse complement strand
ATTTTTCCGAAATCGCTGAGATCACTGAGCTCAATGAGTTCCTTGAGTTCTTTGAGATCCCTGAGATTTCTTAGTTTTTAAAGTTAATGTGTTATCTAACTTCACGGAGTTATTTCAGATCCCTGAGTTTTCTGAGATTCCTCAGTTCCCAGAGCTCTTTAGGATTCCTGAGAATTAGAGTTCCCTGAGTTTCCTGAGTTTTCTGAGAACTCTGAGATCACTTAGTTCTATGAGTTTCCTAATCATTCTAAAATACCTCAGATCACTCAGTTTAATGAGTTCCCCGAGTTTTCCGAAATCCCTGAGATCACTGAGTTTAATGACTTCCTTGAGTTCTTTGAGATCTCTGAGGTCCCTGAGTTTCCAGAGTTCCTGAGTTATCTAACTTCATGGAGTTATTTGAGATTCTGAGTTTTCTGAGTTTTCCTAGATCCCTGAGTTCCCAGAGTTCCAGAGTTTCCTGAGTTCCTTGAGCTCTTTAGGATTCCTAAGAACCGAAGTTCCCTGAATTTCCTAATTTATCTGATACTGCTGAGTTTTCTTAGTTCTATGAGTTCCCTAATTATTCTAAAATACCTGAGATCACTTAGTTTCCTGAGTTCCCGAAGTAATCAGAATTTTTTAAAATCCTTTAGATCTTTGAGATCTTAGAGTTCCCTGAATTTTATATCATAAGTTCACCAAGTTCTTCAAAATCCCTAAATTCCCTGAGTTTTCCAAAAAATCTAAGATTACTCCGTTCAATAAATTCGCTGAGTTTTCTGAGATCTCTGAGATCACTAAATTCAATGAGTTCCATCATTTTTCTGAGATTCCCGAGATTTCCGAGTTCAATCAGTTTCCTGAGTTCCCTAAGTTCTTAGGATTTTTTAAAATCCTTGAGATCAGAGTTCCCTGAGTTCCGTAACATAAGTTCACGGAGTTCTTTAGAATCTCTAAGTTCCTTGAGTTCTTTGAGATCTCTGAGATCTTTTCAATCCCTGAGTTTCCAGAGTTCTCGAATTCCCTATATTCTCCGGGTTTTTTGAAATCGTTGAGATCTTTGAGTTTCTGAATTACATGAGTTCTAAGACATTCCCTAGTTGTCAGAGTTTCATGAGTACCATAACATAAGTTCACTGAGTTTTTTAAAATCCCTAAATTTCCTGAGTTTCCGAAATCCCTGAGATCACTCAGTTCAATGAGTTCCCTGAGTTTTTTGAGTTTAGTGAGTTCCTTCAGTTTTCTGAGATCTCTGAGATCACTGAGTTCCGTAAGTTTTCTGAGATCCCTGAGAGTTCTGAGTTCAATCAGTTCCCTGAGTTCCCTAAGTTCTCAGGGTTTTTGAAAATCCTTGAGATCATTGAGTCCCTGACTTATCTGTGTTCTCAGAATTCCCTGAGTTCCATAACATAAGTTCACTGAGTTCCTTAAAATCCCTTAGTTCCCTGAGTTTTCCGAAATCCCTGACATCTTTGAGTTCCCTGAGTTATCTGAAGTCCTGAGTTCCGTGAGTTCTTTGAGATCTCTGAGATCCCTAAGTTCGCCGAGTTCCTGAGTTATCTAACTTCACGGAGCTCAGGAAACTCAGGAAATTCAGGGAACTTCGGTTTTCAGGAATCCTAAAGAGCTCCTCTTTAGGATTCCTGAGAACCAAAGTTCCTTGAATTTCCTGAGTTTTCTGAGAATTCTGAGTTCGCTTAGTTCTTTGAGGTCCCTAGTTATTCTAAAATACCTGTGATCACTCAGTTCCCTGAATTCCCTAAGTTTTCAAGGTTTTTTAAAATCCTTAAAATCTTTGAGTCCTTAAGTTACATGAGTTCTAAGAGTTCCCTAGATTCTCAAAGTTTTATGAATTCCATGACATAAGTTCACTGAGTTTTTAAAAATCCCTAAATTCCCTGAGTTTTTGATATCCCTGAGATCACTCAGTTTAATGAGTTCCCTGAGTTCCCTAAGTTCTCAGGGTTTTTTTTAAATGCTTGAGATCGTTGAGTCCCTGAGATACATGAAATCTAAGAGTTCCCTGAGTTCCAGGACATAAGTTCACTGAGTTCTTAAAAATCCATAAATTCCCTGAGTTTTCCGAAATCCCTGAGATTACTTAGTTTAATTAATTCTCTGAGTTTTCTGAGATCTCTGAGATCACTGAGTTCAATGAGTTCCATAAGTTTTCTGAGATCCCTGAGATTTCTGAGTTCAATCAGTTCCCTGAGTTTCCTAAGTTCTCAGGGTTTTTGGAAATCCTTAAGATCTTTGAGTTCCTAAGTTACCTGAGTTCTCAGAGTTTCCTGAGTTTCATAATATAAGTTCACTCAGTTCTTTCAAATCCCTGAGTTCCCTGAGTTTTCCGAAATCCCCGAAATCAGTGAGCTCAATGAGTTTCCTGAGTTCCCTAAGTTATCTAAAGTCCTGAGTTCCTTGAGTTCTTTGAGATCTCTGAGATACCTGAGTTCCCAGAGTTCTTAAATTATCTAACTTTACGGAGTTATTTGAGATCCCTGAGTTCTCTATATTTTCCAAGTTCCCTGAGTTCCCAAAGTTATCAGGATTTTTCAATCCTTCAGATCTTTGAGTCCTTTAGTTACCTGAGTTCTTAGAGTTCCTTGAGTTCCATATCATAAGTTCACTGAGTTCTTCAAGATCCCTAAATTCCCTAATTTTTCCGAAATCCCTAAGATTACTCCGTTCAATAAATTTCCGGAGTTTTCTGAGATCTCTGAGATCACTTAATTCAATGAGTTCCATGATTTTTCTGAGATCCCTGAGATTTCCGAGTTCAATCAGTTTCCTGAGTTCCCTAATTTCTTAGCGTTTTTTAAAATCCTTGAGATCTTTGAGTCCCTGAGCTACCTGAGTTGTCAGAGTTCCCTGAGTTCCATAACATAATTTCACGGAGTTCTTTGAGATCTCTGAGATCTCTGAGATCCCTGAGTTCCCAGAGTTCCTGAAGTATCTAAGTTCACGGAGTTATTTGAGATTCCTGAGATCGCTGATCTCAATGACTTCCCTGAGTTTTCTGTGTTCCCTGAGGTCTCGGAAGTCCAGAGTTCCATGAGTTCTCTGAGATCTCTAAGATGACTGAGTTCCCTGAGTTTGCTAAGATTCCTAAGATTACGGAATTCAATAAGTTCCATAAGTGTTCTGAGATCTCTAAGTCCTCAGACGTCCGTGAGTTCCCTGAGTTTTTTTATTCCTTTTAGGATCATAAAATTTCCGAGTTCCCGGACTTCTCTGATATACCTGAGATAAATGATTTCCTAGATTTTCCTGAGTTCCCTGAGTTTTCTGAGAACACTAAGACCACGGAACTCAATGAGTTCCATGAGTTTTTTGAGATCCCTGAATCCTTAAATGTCCCTCAGTTTTCTGAGTTCTCTGAGGACCCTGAGTTCCCTAAGTTCTCTCAAGTCCTTGAGAACCCTGAGTTAAAATCCCTGAGTAAAAATTTTGTTGTTACTGTTCAGTGAAAATAAATTCGGTCAATACATTGTGCAATTTACTAAATAAAAAAATATATAAAAAGTTTATATATTATCAAAAGTTTTTAGACAGCGCTTTTTTAATAAAAATTCTGCTGGTTTAATAAAATTATGATTAAAAATTAAACTGCTTTAGTAGACAGATAATTCTTTCAATTAAAATTTGAACTAGATTGTTCTAAATTTGTTTTTTTTTTTTGCTTAGTTGAAATTTAATTTTTTTAACTAAAAATGTACCCATTCCGTTTTAGGTCGAAACTTATATTTTCTAATTAAATATTTAACTACTTTGTTAAAAAATGATTTCTTTGGTTAACGAATCTTCAGTATAGTTTAAAATTTAATAATTTTTTGAAAATTGGTTTGTTTGGTTAAAAATAAATTTCTAAACTGAAAATTCAACTTTATTATATTTGGTTAAATTTTGTCTTTCTAGTTAAAACTTTAAATATTTTTTTGGATTTTATTATAATATAAAATTAAGATACTCGCTTGAAAATTCATCTTTTAGTATTCCATTTAAAGAATTAATTTTTTTTACTTGAAATGCATTTTTGAACTAAAATTTAGTTATTCCATTAATGATTGTAAATTTATCTTTTTTACTTGATTATCTAACCATTTGATTTAAAATTCATGGAATTTGATCAAAATTGGTGTTTTTTGTAGAAATATATTATTCTTAATTGAAAATTCAATTATTTGATTGAAAGTTTTACTACTTTGTTAAAAATTTTAATATTTATCATAGTTGCATAATTTTAGTTGAAAATGTGTCAAATAGTTAAATTTTACAATTTTGAGAAAAAATTTGGGTTTTTTGTTGGATTTCACCTATTTTGTTAAAAATTGCAGATGCAACATTTAAGGTAAAATTAAATAATTTTGTTAAAGCTTAATTTTTCGATATAATCAGGAGTAATCCATATCCGCTAAACCGCATTTTTATGAGTTGATTCTCCTCAGCTAACTATAAGAAAGTGTTGTTTTCAAATGCTCGAAAAAGGGTCAAAACTAGTTGGGAGAAAGATTTTTTCTAGCTGAGAAATGAACAGCAATAAAACAATCTTTTTTTTAATACTAAAACTGGATCGAATGTTATTAACCGAGTTGGTTGGCTCAGAATAAAGAAAAATATTTATCAACATTTTCCCTTGAAAATGACTTTTCCGAGTATTTTCATAGCCGTATTAATAATCAGCAAATTCTCGATGTCAATCCTATCTAAAGATATGCTGGAACTCATTGTAAACACTTCTAAGAACAAACATCACCCTCTCCAATTGTGGACTTTTCTCTTTTTATTCTCATCAACTTCCTTTTTCCTGCTCCTTCGACTCTATTTTGAGCTGTTATGCAGTTTGCACCAACCCAATCCTATTCCGGCATCATTATTCCAGCAATACGCTTTGCAGAGTATTCCCAGAGCACTCATCCTTCTCCTTCTTCTTCTTCTGATATGTACCATATCCAGAAAGGTATGCACCCGCCATGGTCCGCCGAGAGGTCTTCTTCTTCTCACACTTCTTCAAGCTGGACCCGGCTTCGCAGAGATTACGAGAAGCTGTGATACCAGCTGGCGGTGGAGTTAGAGGGAGAATAAAAAAGTCCAGAGGCTAAGAGAGCGATTAATACGTTCGGAGGAAAGTACCAAAAGAAGGAAGAGTCTTCATGTTGGTCAAGAGATCGAACACTGTGCTAACTTCGGCACTAAGGTGCCACCTGGGACCAATTAGCTCGTGTTTTTCAAAGTCACATGCATCCTCTTTTTCAATCTTGAGGAAGAGCCAGTGAAAGTTACTTACATTAATAGTGCTTCATTTTTGTTAAGGAATGATCTGGTTCATACAAATAGGTTCACAGTCAATCTGAAGGTATAGTTTTTGCTGCAATGGTATTCAATTGATACGAAAATCTGTATCATTACAAACTTCTATCTATAACTATCATTACAGACTGTTACTTTTTATTTGATGATTATAAGAAAAAAAGGGTTGTTCACTGGTTAGAAAGGTCAATCTGTTGTGACCATTCATCAACACTTTTCTTTTCCTATCGCCACCATCAATTGATACTAACCTGGTCAGCAATGTAACATCTTCTTCCATTTGTACTATTGATTTTTTAACAATACCTAATGGCCTCCAGGCCATAAGGTATTGGCCATTGGCCATTAGGAATCATCTAATTCATACAATTAGGTTCGCAGTCAATCTGAAGGTATAGTGTTTGCTGCAATGGTATTCAATTAATACAAAAATCTGTATCATTACAACAACAAAAAACAGACTGTTACTTTTTAGTTGATGATGATGATAAGAATTAAAAAGTTTTGTTCACTGGTAAGAAAGGTCGGTCTGTTGTGATCATTGATCAACGCTTTTTATTTACTATCGCCACCATCAATTGATACTACCCTGCTCAACACTTTAACATCTTCAGTTTATACAATTGATTTTTTAACATCGTACCTAATCGCCTGCAGGATGGTGACATAGATGGTAAGATGCTTGGAATATCTGACCAGTAATCAACACTTTTTATTTCCTATCACCATGCATCATATTTTTGAATCCTGAAGAAGAGCCAGTGAAAGTTACTTATTTGTAGTTCATTTTTGTTAGGGAATCATCTGATTCATACAAACGGCACAGTCGACAAAAAATATAGTTTTTGCTAGAACGGTATTCACTTGATATGAAAATCTGTATTATTGCAAAGAAAAAAAAGAGTGTTTATTTGTCATGATGGTAATAAGAAATAAGAATGGTTGATTCGTGGTCATAAACTTATATCTGTTCTAACCAGTAACCAAAACTTATTGTTTCTTATCGCCGCGATCATTTGCTTTTACCCTGGTCAACACCTGAACATCTTTCTCAATTTATTCTAATAAAAAATCATCAATTGATACTACTCTGGTCAACAACTTGAAATTCTCTTGAGTTTATTTCATGGTCTGTCATAGTATAGATACCAACTAAAAATTGGGTTTTTTAAGAACATACCTACTCACCTACCGAATGAACATCAGATGGTTCCTTGCTATATCTGACCAGTAATCAACACTTTTTGTTTCCCGTCTTCATGTATCCCCTAATTCAATATTGAGGAAGAGACATTTATAGATTTTGTTTTAACAATATTCACGATATTAAATTTTAACAACATATCTAATGGACTACCGGATGGACATCAGATGATAAGAAGCTCGGAATATGTGACCAGTAATCAATTTTTTCTTATCACCATCATCAATTGGCACAACCTGGGCCAACACCTGAACACCTACTTGACTTTATTTCATGATTCAACATAGCAACTAAAAATAGAATTTTTTAACAACATGTCAAATAGTCCACCAGATAGGCATCAGACGCTAAGACGCTTGGAATACCTAACCCCTGATTAAGAAATTTTGATTTCTTATCACCATCATCAATTGATACTAAAACGATCAACACCAGAACATCTTGAAATGATTGTTACATGCTTGGATAATTTTGTTGCAGATTGTTTCCAATTATCTTTAATTGACCAGTTGTCTTAATTGGGGGAAGGAGGTCGCGCCAAAAGTTATAATTGGTAACGGGGTTCATGGGGGGGGGGGGAGGTGCAGCAGAAGTAACTTTAGGAACTTAGATAACGTTTAGTTCCTTTTTTTAAAACATTTTGGTCAAAACTTCATTCTTTTTAATATGAAATTCTACTCTTATATTTTTAATACGGAATTCATCACGTTTGAATGAAAATTTGACTTTTTTAGTTAAAAATTCAACTGAAAAATATTTTTCGAACACTTTTTTCTTTTTGGTATAAAATTAATATGTTTGAGTAAGAATGAATGCTTTTAGCTGACAATTTAATTTCTTGGTAAAAAATTTATTTTTTGTTGAATCCTGAAATATTTTATTAAAAAGACACGTGTACTGTTTCATTTGGAAACTGCAGTATTTTGCTTGAAATTCACCATTTCCGTAAAAAATTTAACTATTTTGATAGACATGTCTTTTTTATTTAAAAATGTAAATATTTCATTGAAACTTCAAAGGTTTAGATACAAATTTCAAGTTTTTTCAGCAGCTTGTCTTTTTGTTTTGAAACATAAAAAATTTGATAGAATAATAAACTATTTAATAGATAAATCAACTGTTTTGTAGAAAATTCAATTAATTTTTTAAAAATTCCTTTTTTTCTGTTGAAATTTTGGTCTTGAAAGTTCAAGAAAGTGGTAGAATAGTAAACCAACTACTTTGAAGGAAGTTCAAGCAATTTGTCAGAAAAAAAAAATGAATTGCAAATTAATTTTTCAAAATAAAAATTTAACTTTTCCATTTTTAATTTAAAATTGATCTTTTCTAGTTGAAAAAAAAAAACTTTTTGGTTAAAAATTTCTATATTTTGTTAAAAATATGTCGTTTTCAGTAGAAAATTCATCTGCTAAATAAAATTCAGCTACCTGTTTTAAAGTTAAACTACTTTTATTTTTCGCTTAAAGATCCACTATATTATTTGAAAAATAAACTATTTTGTTGTTACTTAACTTTTTTGTTAAAAATTTTTATTTTCGGTCTTAAAATTCCACTGTTTTCTAGAAAACTCGACTTTTTTGGTAGAAATTATTCTATTTGTTGTGAAATTTCTCTTTTAAATTTTAAAATCAACTGCTTAATTAAAAATTTATATTATTTGGCTAAAAACCTAACTATCGGGTGAAATTTGTTTACAAATTTGATGAAAATTCGTTTCAGTTGGGAAATTCACCTCGTTGTTTGAGAATGCAACTAATATGTTTCATTTATGTTGTTACAAAAAATGCATTTTTTATCTGACAATTGATTGCTTTCATTTTTGGTTGCAAATTTGTTAGTAGAAGATTCATGTTTTTTCTTGAAAATTAATTTATTTTTTCGAAATTTTAACAATCCGATTCGGGTCATAATATTTTGTGGAAAACTGTTTTAATGAGATTTAGTTTCTTTATATTATAAATTCATGATTAAATTAATAAAAGAATTAATAATTTCACTAATATTAGTACAATTTATTATTTTTAAGTTTATGTTGGCTTAAAAAATGTATTTTCAAATTTAAGTAAGTTTTAAATATATCCAAAAGTTTTGAATCCATTCTTAATTAGTTAAAGCTTGTAAAGATAAATATTGTTTTTTATATTCTCACGGTGTGATTAAAAAGTTTTGGTATACATGTTAATATTTTTTACTCGTTTGAAAAGTACAAAAAAAATCTCTTCCCAAGTCGTGCGTTTAATATTTTTTTAACTGCCTTGACAGAATAATGTTCTCAAAAAAACTTTAATACACAATAAAACTGTTTACTTCTAAAACAACGTGCCAAAAATTATGAATATCTTTTTCTAAATTCATAATCTCCGTCGCAGTGATAAGTTTTATTAGTTTAAAAGCTTCTGCGATTCAAAAAAAATTTTAACTTCTAAAGATTTTTTAAAGAATTTGGTAAGGTTATACATAAAAAAAATTCATTTAAAATAATTAATTTTAAAGAGGTTATTTAAAAACATTTCAAACACTACAAAAGATTAAAAAATTGAAAAACAAGAATCTATAATATTTTAAAGACATTTTTTTTTATTTCGCCGAATTAAAAAAAACAGAAAAAATGAGAGTAATTTATAAAGATTAGAAGATTTAAAAGATCAGACAAGATTATAAAAAATAATTTTCTTTATATTCGTGTAAAACTTTAAAAAAAAATAATTTTCAAAATGAAGTTTGAGAGAAAATTAAAAAAAGGTTTTTAAAAATATCAAACGATTTCCTAAAATTTTTAAACAGAGTGTAAGATTAAAAAAATTTTTTACACGTAAAAAGTCGGGTAAATTTCATAAATATTTAGGAAAATTGAAGAGATTCAAATATGTTATAAGATAATTATTGTTAATTTTGAATGTATTGATTTATATTATTAATACAAATATTCAAAAACTTGAAAACATTTCCGAATATTTATTAAATATTTCTTCATTTTAAAAACCTTATTTAAGAAAATTTCTTTAAAATCTTTTAGAATCTTTTCTGGCACATCTGATATATTAAAAAAATCTGAACTTTCTTAAGAATCTTCTAACAATTATATTCATAATAAATGAAATATTTCGGGTTCCAATCGTGTACCAAACTACCAATTTTTACGAAAGTATTCTGTTGCATCAATTAAAAAAACTAATTAACACCTCCTTTTAATTATAACAATAAAATATTTTTATCGAAAACGTTTTGAGGCTCCCCGATTAGAAAAAAAGTTTTTACATAAATTTTGAAATAATAATCAATTTGAATTGTGCTTTGGCACACAGTTTCAGGGACCGAAAACGAAACTCAAGTTCGTTAACCTGCTATTATGGATGAAAATTCGAAAAATTAGAGCAGTTTTTTAAAATTTTTAAATCAACTTTTATTAAAATAAAAAAAGCCATGGACTATTCTTATTACTTGGAAGCTTAAACATTTTATCTTCTTGAATTTTTTTTAAAACAAAAAATTACCAGAATTATAACATTTTAAAAGTTCAAAAAAGCAAACGAAAATTACCATTCTAAGACAGACAACGCTCGACATAAAAAAAGTCAAAAGAAAAAATTTGTTTTTGAAAAATCTATAAGATTTTTAGAAAAAGTTTTTGCATTGTTCTAAAAAATCAAAAATTCAAATTTTAATCGCACGGAAAATAATGACAAATCCAAAATTCCATTTTACGATCAAAATATGCAAGAAACGAAAGAAAAATGAAAAGACAAAAAAGTTGCAGCCAAGAAAGGATCTAGAAATTTGTAATTAATCATTGTTTAATAGAAAGCGTATTTTTTTTTAATCGTAAAAGTTAACATTAAAAATTAAAAAGTTAAAATAGAACAAAATCACTTTTTACATGTTAATACTTTTGATTAATTCTAAAAATATAAAAAAATGTATGAATTAGGTTCTCTAATATTCCTTATCTTACTCCAAATCGCGAATTTGCTAATTTTTATACTTGCTGCGGCATAATATTTTCCAAGTTTTTAATCAAATTTAACCTTAATAAAAACGGTAATAACGGTAATAACGGTAATACAAATTGTTTTTATTCCTTCCGGCAGGATAACATTTTTAGTATTTTTTTGTATTTTATTAGTGGAAAGCTTCTAATGTGTCCCCTAAGGGTTTACATTTTTCATTCACCCTCTTCCTATTCCTTAACAC
>JAAAKG020027687.1:0-19832 GCA_010014905.2 Druon quercuslanigerum | reverse complement strand
CATACAGACATACAGACAGACACATTCGTAAAAACCTGTTTTTCGGGTTCAGGGGGTCTCAAAACGTGGACAATTGAGAAAAACCGGGGGGGTCAAATTTTACACAAATCTAATACCTTCTCTGATGAGAATGTAAAAAATAACATAGGCTGTGTTGAGGTTCTTTTTTTTTTACATCAGTAGTTAAAAATAAGAAAATTTAGAAAAATGTGGGTGCTTTTACCCCTATGCTAGAAGCTTTTCTTTTATTCCGATTTTTTTTGTGATGTTATAAATTTAAACTTTTAGCATAAAGAATTTAGATAAAAAATAACATTTACTATGTTGTATTTTTTCAGATATCAGAGGTTAAAAAAAAGAAAAATAAGTAAAGTTACATTGTTTTTACCCCAATACGGGAAGCTTTTTTTAGTCCGATTCATTTTTAGCAGGATTAAAACTTGAGCTTCCGGCATGTAGAATTACGGTAGAAAACAACATTTGTTGTTAAGTTTTGTTTTCTAATCAGCGGTTACAAAATAAGAAAAATGAAAAAAATTTGGTTATATTCACCGTTTGCTGGAAGGCTGATTTTCTTCCGGGATGGCACAAAGTGAAGAATATAGAATTCTCACCCTATGCCTTTTCCAGCTTTTATATTAAGTTAATTTAATTTAATATTAAGTTTTTATTAAAAAAACTAATAAAACATTAACAAAAATATTTATATCACAACCCCTACCTGTCACAATTACAATTATTTTATATAAACATTTATAAACAAAATGTCTTTTCTATTCATACATACAATTTTAATGATGTCGATGAAAAGTTTTTCTGTTTAAAACAGATGTTTCAAATATTACGAATGAGCATTACTTTCTTACTTTTCAGCAAAATATAATAATATTATAGGTCAATCGATTTTCTTCGATTTAAGGAATCTTTGCCATTATTGTATCAATTTTGAATTATGATAATAAATATGATAATGAACAAAATTTGATTATAAAAAGCCGTTTATTCAATATTATGCATTACCATAGCTTCCTTACTGTCCAATAAAATGTATGAATATTATGAGTCAATCGATTCGTCTAGAATTAACAAAACTTTTCTATTCTCAAATCAACTTTAATTTTTGAGAATTCTAGGTCAATCGATTCGTCTCGAGCCAAGGAACCTTTTTTAGTTTTCTACAATTTCGAATTATGTTCAAGACAAAAGTTTTACTATAAAAACACGTATTTTCAAATATTATCCATTACCACAACTTTCCTAATCTTTAATAAAATGTATCAATATTATAAGTCAATCGATTCGTCTCGAATCAACACGTACTTTCTATTTCCACATCCGATTTAAATAATGAGAATGAAAAACTTTTTTCTTCACTCTATGATAAAATATATTTCTATTATTGGTCAATATATTCGTCTCGAACTAAGGAATCTTTTACATTCTTGCATTAACTTTGAATTATGTTAAGGAAACAAAAATTTACGATAACGAAACCGATTTTAAAATATTATTAAGTGCTAAACAAATTTCAATAAATATAATTAAAAATCCTTTGGTGAGTTTCGAGATATTAGTGGTGAAAATAAGTCCTCCAAATTTCATTAATTTATCTGCAACCTTTTTCAAGTTATAGTGTTCACAAAGAAGTGTGACATCCACACAAATATTCACACATCCACACATACGCACACATCCAGATAATTTTTTATAACATTGTATTAGACAATTTTAAATTGAGGAACGTTTGGTTAAATGATTTTTTTTTGTTGAAAATGTCATCATTACAAAGCCTCCTCTAAAAGGATGGAAAAAGTTAAATTAGCTTTTTTTCTGGACTATTTGTCTTTAGAAAATAATTTTGTTTCGGTGTATCGTTTTCCGAATAAACGACAAAAACCATTTTTAGGGGGTCTTTTGCTCGACTCAAGGGTGGTGTTCTCAATTTCTAGTTCAACTTATTTTATGTTACTTACCAATACCTTAAAGAATATTCGTGTCTAATATTAATAATTTCTTTTTTATAAATGTTAAAAAATGTTTGGGCGGTATTTTTAATTTGTTTACTCTAAAATTTATAATCAGTAGACTCAATATACATATCCAAACTATTTTAGAGGCTCTCGGACCTCAGATGTTTCAGTTATTCAGCTTTAAAATCTATTTTTCGGAATTCTTGGTTTAAAAGAATAAATAACAATTAGCGAATAAATTTGTTTAAACTTTTCATTACACATCTTTAGCATCACAGTGCAAAAGGTTTCAAGTTTAAATCTCAGTTGACTTCTCTACAGAAATTTTGTTTTAGTTTTCAGTCTCTTTAGCAATTAGCCCCGGCAAAGAGTTTCTTGGAAACAAAACAAAAAGGAACTAAAATTACAAATGAATTTTTCCCTGCAATCGAAAAACTACGATGATGATGATGATTGATGAAGCCAGCGAATAAAATGAAATCTGGAAATACAAATTTGATTCTTTTTAAAAATTCTAAGTTGCAATTCTTGAAAGTGGTTGCGAAGTACTTTTTCATTCGAGAACGATTTGGTTTACGGATCGAGAGAGATTTGCCACATGCCTACAGTAGGCATGTGGCAAATTGTTTGGCTGGTGTACGCAGGAAAAGGATCGGAGGTGGAGACGAATGAGACCAAACGAAACGAGCAGAATCGGTAAGAGGGAAAGAGCACAGAATCGAATGGAATCATGGAAGCAAGGCGGGTTATCTGTGATTCAAAGAGAGCGATCCATCTTGCGACTTGCCAGAATTCAATCGTCGGCATTTGTTTGTGAAATCAGTCCCAGAGGACCTATCCTCCCTCTGTCTTGCTCCTCGTCTTTTCGCGCCCAATAGACTTTTGCCAAATCTTCACAATTCATCAAAAACCCGATCCGAATAAAACGAGAAACGCATCAAAATTAGTTTTAGAAATATTTTTATCTCTGAACTGTGTATTGATAAATAGGTCAGTAGTTGGCCACTTAAGATTAGGATCATAGTCAAAGCTGTGTCCAAAGCGACATCACCTATTTAGAATTTATGGTATGCCGTGGTAATAACTAAATTTATATCTGAAAAGTAAAGGTGCAAAATCATCATAAGAGTTCCAGATACTTTTTAGTATCAAACGCAATTTTTTTCGATTGCGCCCTGCAATATAGAATCACCTTTGGGTGAGTCCGTATAAACTTGAGGAAGCAGGTTTCAGTTTTTCGCTGTATGAAATCAAGTCTATTTTTTGACATTTTCATTTTTTTGCAATGAAATAAACAATCATACTGCTGTGCAGCATGCAATACAATATTCTGGAACTTGTATTTAAGTAGTCCAGATTTACGTTGTTCCGAGAATTAATGCAGCTCTTCGCGCGTTAGTTGCATCAGGTTGTGCCATGCATTGAAATCCAAAAGAAATGATTCGACCCTCCCTGTTTCTGTTAAGATGGTTTGGATTTACAATCAAGGCCACTGCAAGCCATACCTGAAAGCGTTCTTAATTTCAAGTTCCAGTATAGTAACAAACCCTACATAATAATATATGCACGAGACTCTCGATTTCAGTCCAGTATCGGGGGTTGCCTTCAAATAGCCCTGGACTGATTTTGGGGGGATCAAAATCTAAACAGTATGGGTATCTAGGACACACACTATCTAGTTGTCCAACTCATGCAGGAACGACCTACATCCAAAGGCACAATGCGGCACTGAGAGTGCTTTATTACTATCTCTGTCAATTTTACGGCATTAACCGCAATATCGTTACGCTAAACGCTCCTAGGGAAGTAGAGTCAATTGTCGAGAATGAGAAGTACCGCATACACTAAAACTTTATATTCTCGAAAATTGTTTTTGTTGCACACTCGAGGCCTGACATAGTTCTCCTTGACTTCGAGAAGTGAAGCATGTTCGTTATCGAATTTTCGGCACTAGCTGACAAAAACATCATAACCAGTATAGGCGCCTGAAAAGCATCCCTGCGTGTGAAAAATATGCTAAAAGACTTGCTGGGAAAGTGCAGAAGGCGGTCGTCCTCGGGTCGCTCCGTGTCTTCAGGGTGCACGAGACCTTTGCCGGATCGTCGTATTGATTGGGTGCAATTTTTCAGATTAGCACCCGATCCCGGCAAAATCCTGTGGTTGTCCTTATGACAAAATTTTACTCATATATTATTGCGTCCTGGAAGATGGCCTGCTTTTGTGTATTTTCTTACCAAAATAGGAAATATTAAAATATATATAAATATGCTTTATTACATATGCAGAAACATTGAAACTTGATTATTTATACTGACTCACCTCAACTTAATTTCAAATTGTATAGAGCAAACGTTTAGTATTTATTTTATTTTTTCTATCTTCAGGCAAGATTCAAGAAGGGTCCAAACATTGGATCAAACATTATACGGATTTCGGATTTTTAATTCCATCATTTTTTTTGTTAAAAATTAATTTTTTTACCTTAAAATTTTAGTATTCCAATTGAAGATTCATCATTTTACTTGAAAATTCACCTCTTTCGTCGAAAATCCAAGTACTTTTAGTTAAAATTCAATTATTGTTGGTTTAAAAGTCTACTGTTATATTTATAGATTAGAATTAATCTTGCTTGCTTAAAAAATTTTCTTATTTGGTGGAAAATTTCATTATGTTTTTCAAAATTCAACAATTTTGTTAGAAAGTTTTTATTTTTGGTTAAAAATTTCCTTGTTTGGCAGAAAATTCACTTTTTTTTTGGCTTGGAACTTTAACAATTTGATTAAGAGTTTTTTGTCTTTTGATTGGAAACCTTTTTTGAGTTAAAAATTTCAACTTTATGTTGAAATTTGGTCTTTTTGGTTCGAAAATTCATATTTACTGTTAGAAATTTCTCCATTCTTTTATTTAAAATGCACATTTTTTTGTTGTAAATTATTCTGCTTTGATAAAGCGTTCAACTGCTTAGTTAAAAATGTAACTTATTTCTTAAAAGTAAGACTCTTTTTGTGAAAAATGAATTTCTTTATTTCAAAATGGAACTATTTTCATGTAAATTGCTTTTTTAGTCAAAAATTTATCTTTTCTGAACGAGAATTCAACTGCTAATTAAAAAATTAATCTTTTTTAGTTGAAAATTCAACTATATCATTGAAAATTCATTTTATTTTGGTTAAAAATGTACCTTTTTGATAGGAAATTTGTTATCAAATGGTTGAATCTTCATACCGAAAATATCCATTTTTAACATGAAGGTTACTTTTTTACCAAATAGTCAAATTTCCTATTATTTTCAACCAGAATAAACTTATTCTCTACAAAAGAGTTAAATTTCCAACAAAAAAGTTAATTTTCGACCAAATTTGGACTTTCTTCATACTAAAAATATTAATTTACATCAAAATAGTTAATTTTCAACCAACTATTTAATTTTCAACCAGCTAGTTGAATTTTTCAGCACTTTCAAACTAAAAAGACAAATTTCCAAAAAAAGAGTTAAATTTTTAACAAAAAAGTTATTTTTATACCAAATTTGGACTTTCCCCTAAACTGCTTAAAGTTTTAACAACATACATGCATTTGCAACCAAATTATTACATTTTGAGATCGAAAATATTAATTTTAACCAAAAAACTCATTTTTAACCTAATAGTTGAATTTTCTTGAATTTTAACAAAAATGACGAATTTTATTCTAAACAGTTTTTTTAACAAGAAAGTTAATTTGCGGCTGATTATATGAATTTTCAACAAAGTAGTTGATATTTTTAGCAACATTCCAAATTGAAAGAAAATAGTGAAGTGTTCAATGAGCTATGAATTTTCAACTAAAATTATGAATCTTTAATCAATCAACTGAATTTGTATTAAAATAGTGGTAAACCCTTCAGAAATTTTCTAATCAAAGGAGATGATTAGAATTTTTTACCAAAATATTTTTGAATTCAATTATAAAAAATGAATTATCAAGAAAATAGCTAATACCTAAAAACCAAGATTATTTTTTATTAAAAAATGATTTTAAACCAAAAAAATTTAATTTGTTTACCAAAAGAGATAATTTGTGTGACAAAAAAGCCGGATTATGAACCAAGGAAGAAAAAAATGTCCACTAAATTGTTGAATTTTCGAAACAAAAAGACGTTTTTTCTACAAAAAAGTTGCATATTAAAACCAAAAATATGTGTTCAAAAAAAAAAACTGTTCAAAAAATTTAAATAGTTGAATTTTTAACAGAATATATGAATTTTCCTCCAAAATATATGAGTTCTGAACGAAAAATATAATCGTTGATATTATTTTAATTAGAAAAAAATTAAGTTGAAATCAAATACAGTTGAAAACAACTAAAAAAGAGGAAGATTTAACATCATATCTGAATCTTCAAAGAAAGCAGATTAATAGTCTATCAAAATAGTTAAATTTTCAAACAATATAAATTACATTTTTTAACAAAAGAGATCAATTTCGAAATTAAAAATTCGAATTTTTAAATAAGGAAGAAAAACATTTTAGTTAATTAGAGCATTTTAAAGCTAAGAAGACGATTTTTCTCCCAAACAAGTGGAAAAGAATAAAACGAAAATGAATGAAAAATAACTTTAATGTTTAAATAAATTACATTTTTCTGCAGCCAAAAAACATGAATTTAAAAAAAATAGTTAAATAATTAAATATACAAAGAGCAAAAAGTAACTTCAAAGTAAGGGGCCTTACTTAAATTACGTAACAGCTCAAAGTGGGGGGAGGGGTCGAGAGTTTTTGTTACGATTTGTTACCATAGGAGAAGGAAGTCGTTCATTCATGCACGCAATTTTTGAAAATTCGTAACTGAACAATAACTTACATTAATTAAACAAAGATTTATTGTGAATTTAACTTTACGCACCACAGAAACTTGCTCAGTAAAAAACGAACAACTGCCTGACAGAATAAATTTTTAATATTTCAATTTTGATTTGAAATATTTTCATTACGTTTAGAATAATAGACATTTCATCAGTCTTGTATGAAAATGCAACTGCTCGGTTGAAAATTAATCTTATTTACTTGACGATTTAACAATTAAACAAAAATGTTGAGGACAAATTGTTTGTCAAAGATTCATTACGTTTATAAAAAGATTCTTGCTTTAAACTATTACAAGTTTAAGATTTTGATCTGAAGTCTTTTTTGGATGAAAATTCATCTATTTTTTTTATATTTTTTTGTAATTTAGAAATTTATCTATTTCAGTAGAAATAAGGTCTTCCTAATATAAAAAATGCATCTGTTTGGTTAAGTATTCAAAAATTTGATTCAAAATTATACCCCAAATCAAAATCTTTTTTGGATAAAAATTCAACAATTTTGTTAAACAATCATCCTTTTTGGTTCGAAATTCAATCGTTTAGAAAAAATTCAACTATTCTGCGTAAAATTGTTAAAAACTCAACTTTTTTAAAAATATTTGTCTTTTGGTTTTAAAATTCGTCTGTTATAGTAGAAATTTCATCATTCTTGGATAAAAATGCAACTGTTTTGTTGAAAATTTAACTATTTCATGGAAAACTTAATGGTTGAAAATTCATATTTTGGTGTTGAAAAGTCAACTAAAAATTTTTTTCGGATGAAAATTAAACTGTTTTTTTTTTAAGTTGTCTTTTGGATTTAAAAATGAATCTGTTTTATTAAAATTGTATTTTTTTGGATAAATATGCAACTTTTTATTTGGAAATTCATCAATCTTGTCAAAGTCGTACTGTTTGATTGAAAATTTAACTGTTTTGTTGAAAATTCGTTTTCTCTGGTTGAAAATTTTCGTAAAAAATGTACTTATTGTTTGAAACTCATATTTTATTGTTAAAAAGTCAAACCCACATTTTTTTGTATGGAAGTTCAAATATATATATTTTTAAATTTGTATTTTCAATTTCAAACTTTCTCTGTTTTAGTAGACATTTCAACTTTCTTGTATGAAAATGCAAATGTCTGGTTGACAATCAATTTCCCTTGCTTGACGATTTAAGAATTAAAAAAAAAATATTTGTTGAGAAATCATTGTTTGTCGAATGTTTGTATTTTTAGTAGAAAATTGACCTCTTTGGTTAATTGTTTAATTATTTTCTTGTAAACTGATCTTTTTTACTTGAAAATTTAAAAAAAGTACTTTATTGAACTTTCTTGTTCAATGGAGTTTTCTCTCTAGGGTGAAAATTGAACTATTTTGTTTAAAATTGTTTGTTTAACGCTGAAAATTCAGTTTTTGTACCGAAAATTCGTTAATTCCTTTAAAAGTATTTGTTATGGAAGAAAAATATATTTTTTTGTTTGAAACAAATACGTGAAATTGAAAATTCGTATTTTTATCTAAAATATTGTTTTGTTCCATTCACAAAAAATCCTATTTAAAAAAATATCGCATGATTAAAATGCTGGTGTTTGAATGTGAGCGGTCAGGAAAAATAAAAAATTGTTTAAAGAAAAATCAGAGAATATTTAAACTGAATTCTTAATCCTGTAAAAGTTATTTTAAATACAAAAATTTTTTATTAGTCTGATGTCGCTTATCTTACTATTTTTGGAAACTATAAATTATGTACAGTAAGGTCAGGGGAGGGGGGAGGCAGAAATATTTTTTTACGATTTTTTTACAAAGGGGAGGAGGATCTTTAAGAGGGTCTATAATCCGTTACGTAATTTAAGTTACTTTAAAAATCGTATGTTACGTTACAAGCGAGTTTTTCAAAAAGTACAAAAGTCACCCTAAAACATACAAATAACATAACATAATCATTATTATATTATGCAACAATATAACTGAATCTGAAAAAAACACGAATTGAATACAAAAATATTTTTACCAAGAATTAATTCGTTTAATTATCTAAAATTTGAATCTTTTTCAAGAAGAAATGACGTCACTGAGGTGGGTTGATCATAAAAGATGCAAAAATAGGGAGAGAGGCATAATCGAAGCCAAGCAGGGCTAATAAGGCCATATATATTTATTCAAGGGGGAATGGAGGATTTTATGGAGAATCAAGGGGGGTGAAAAAAGCGGGGGTGAGTCTGGTTTAGCTTAGCATTTGGGAAATGTGACTGCGACATCGTAGGGATGGATTTGTGTTAGAGTTAGAGTTAGATCCGTGAGAGACCCCATAAAGTGACCCCAGGCCAGCTTCGCCATCCCCATCTATAGGAGTATCGCACGAGTCCCTTTCGACCCGTCGAAGAAAATTATTGCTCTCCTTATATATTCGTCGATCCGATCGGGGGTGAGCGAATAATTCGGTACTCTGGATTCGAGTGAGATCGAAATGGGCGAAAAGAGAAAAAAAAGAACGTTCTGCACGGGGTGACTCTTTCCAGCTAGGAACCACCGACGCGGAACGTTCACAAGGGATCAGGATGAAAGCTTTTTTTTAACTTTGGGTTTCAATTTTTTTTTAAACGACGTGATAAAAATGAAAGCGTGTTTTTTCGAATTTTCAAAATCCTGAAGGTTGAAAAGTAACGAAAAAATAAGTAACGATGCAAACATTTCCTGAAGTGTTTATTCTTGAAATTGAAAAACATCAATTTTCTAATTTTCGAAAATTGTAAATCACGTCCTGTGTCAATAGATTAAAAACTAATATTATCGATACAAATTTACTGGTTGGATTTTCAACTATATAATTTAATTTTTAAGCCGAAAGGACGAATTTTCAATGATGAAGGTTACCATAGTAGTTGAATTTTCAATACAATAATTGAATTTTCAGTGAAGTAGTTTGCATTTTTTACTAATGATATGAATTTTTAACCAGCAAAGATGCATTTTCAAGTAAGAGAATTATTATTCACCAAAAATAATAATTTTTCCGCAAAAGGCGAATTTTTAAAATAATTCTAAGAAAAAAACGAATTATGTTGAATTCATCGAAAAAGATAATATTGTAATAAAATGGTTGAATCCTTTAACAAAATAATGAATTATCAACAATAAAGAATAATTTGATACACAAATAGGCGAATTACGAACAAAACATGGAGTTTTGGTCAAAGAGTGGAATTTTCAACTTATAAAGAGAAAATTTTGAACAAAAATTGAAATAGCTACATTTGCAGGTAAAAAATTCATTTTTTTAGAAAGAAAAAAACAAATTTCGAACAGAATAGTTAATATTTTTGATAAGTAGTTGAATTTTAAACTGCAAATTGGAATTTTCTTAGTTAAATTTTCAACCAAAACCACGTATTTTTAATAAAAAAGTTAATTTTTAACTGAAATTATGAATCATCAACAAACAAGTATGATTCGCTACCCAAATGGACGAATTATTAACAAAATATATGTATTTATTAATAAATAGTCAAATTTTTAAATAAAAATTTGAATTTTTAATCAGAAAATTTGATTTTTTAACCAGAAAATTTAATTTTCTACCAAAATATAAATTTTCAACAAAAAAGTTCATGACCAACAAAATTTATAACTTATCAACAAGCTACCCAAGTAGCCGAATTATCAACGTAATACATGGATTTTCTACAAAATAGTTGAATTTTCAACTAATGGTAGAAAGATTTCCAAATAAAATAGAAATTGATAGTTATTTAGATAAAACATTCATTTTTACCCAAAAAAACTATTTAATTTCAATTTAACTTAAAACTTAAAAATCAAAAACTTCAATTTAATTTCCTAATACAATAATTTAAGTTTTCCCAAATATATGATGTTTTTAAATTTTAATTTGCAAACAAAAATTTTAATTTTCAAACAAAAATGTTAATTTTCAAACAAATACTTTAATTTTCGACTTGATTGTTGAATTTTTAAATCAAACAAAAAGAAAAACTAGTGGCGTTTTTAGGTAAAATGATGAATCTACAACAAAATGCATTTTTTACAAAGTTGCTCAACTCTAAGCAAAGTAGTGCATTTTTTTAACAAAAAAACGAAATCTTAACGAAACATATGATATTAAATACTGAAACAAAAATTAATTAAAAAGAAGCAGTCGGATTAAATGAATGAAGGCAAGTTTTTAACAAAATAGTTGAATCCTATAAACCAAAACAAGATAATTTTTAACCAAGCAGTTGAATTTTTGACCAAAGAGGATACATTTTCATCCAAAAACAAAACATTAAAATTCCTATTTAAAAAAAACTAATAAAAAAAATAGTTATTTACTAGTTAAATTCAAATTAAAAAATACGACCTTCTAAGAAAATATTTAAATTCTAAAAAAAGAACGATTGTGAAAAAACAAGATCAATTTTCTATCCACGTAGACTATTTATCTACAAAATGAACAGGTTTTCTTCCAAATTAGTTGAACTTTTAACTATAAATCAATAATGAAAAAGCTACATTTTTAGACAAAAATTAATTTTTAACAAAAAAAAATTGAGTTTTAACAGAATAGTTAACCCATAAACGACCCAAGCCATCAATTTTATAACATGAGTTTGACCGAAAAACTTATGGGTATAACAAAACAATAAATAGATTAAAAGTACTGTTCCTTATGTTTTTAGGTGAGTTTAATTTGAGTTCGTGGTCAAAATTCGAATGTTTTGACATCAAAATTAAATATGGCCGTTTTTGAATACAAAAATAGTGAAAAATGGTTGATTTTTTATTTATTTTTTTTTTAGACATAAAATGCGTTAATATCTTAAAATTTCTTCAACCATCGGTGCACAAAATTCTTAAACTTTAACAAAAAATTTTTATATAAGTGCTTTTTCTTCCAAAATGGGGGACAAAGTTCAAAAATGTCCCAAAAACTTTCTTTTCCATTATCCTTATTTTTCTCAAAAACTAAACAAGTTTTTAAAAAAGTTCCATAGGTTAAAAATATCTCGAAATTAGCCATAGAATACTATGAAATTTTTTCAGAATTTTTAGAAAATATTTTTGATTATTCAAAAAATCAAAAATTTCAAAAATTCAAGAATATTCTTTGACCAATTCTAAGACATTTTGATTCTTGTAAAATTTGTACCATAACCTATAGTTTTTGGGAAATAATTGATCAAACTTCATGCGAATTCTTTTCAGCCGTTTTTATGTTTTGGAAATTTACTTTTTTATTTATTTATTTTCAAAAAAAATATAGACTCTGGTACAAATTTTACAAAAATAAAAATTTCTTAGAATTGGTCAAAGAATATTCTTGAATTTTTTTAGATTTTTTGAAAATTTTTTTTGCAAATTTTAAATTTTTGATTTTTTAAAAATCAAAATTTTTTTCTAAAAAATCTAAAAAAAATTAATAATGTTCTATAGTTAATTTCAAGACATTTTCAATCAATGGAACTTTTTTTAAACTTTGCAGTTTTTGAGAAAAATAACGATGATGGAAAAAAACAGTTTTTGGGACATTTTTGCATTTTGTCCGCCATTTTGGAATAAAAAGCACATATATAAAAATTTTCTGTTAAAGTTTAAGAATTTTCTGCACCGATGGTTAAAGAAATTTTAAGATATTAACGCGTTTTATGTCTGAAAAAAAATTATAAAAATAAAAAATAAAACATTTTTCACTATTTTTTTATGCAAAATCCGCCATATTTAATTTTAAAGTCAAAATATTCGAATTTTGATTACCGATTTAAATTAAGCTCACCTAAAAACATTAGGAACAGTACTTTTGATCTATTTATTGTTTTGTTATACCCATACATTTTGTGGTCAAACTCATGTTATAAAATTGATAGATTTGGTCGTTCATGGGTTAACTTATGAAATAAGTAGTTTAATTTGTAACTGAAACATTATATTTTCTGCTGAAGTAGTTTAATTTTTAACAAAAAACATGAATTTTCAAGCAAAAAAATAAATAAATTTTTATAAAATAGCTCGATTTTCAACAAAATGTAATTCACGACTAAATAGTGAATTTCTAACTGAAATTATGATTTCTTGACGAAGCATCTAATAGAAAATACTTTTATAAAATTTACATTTTAAATAAAAAAACAAATAGGCGAATCTACAACAAAATATATTAGTCTTCAACCAAAAGTTTAATTTTTAAACATGTAGTTACATTTTTGACCAACTAGGATGAATTTTTAGGCAAAAAGTAAAAAAAGTAACAAGAAAGGAACGAATTTCTAGCAAAGTAATTAAATTTTTAAACAAAAAAATGAATTTATAGCTAAGTTGATGTAGTAATAAAAAATGATAATGGAATCCATTATATTTTTGAATCTACTATAAAATTTCAAAAGCTTTAAGAATTAACAAAATGGCGGTGGATTTTTCCAAACGTTTTCAAATTCAATTTCCTTAAAACCTCCAGCTATTTAAATAATACTAATAATAATATTTATTATTATTATGGTAATTTATCCCATAAGGTTTTATCTTTTCTCAGCGCTGTAAAAAGGAGAAACAGTTTTTTCTTTAATTAAAATTCACAGCTATGGAAAAACAAGACTTTATGAAAAAAGTTCCAAATATTGGAAGATACTAAAAAATATTTAAAATTTTTAAAGTAAATATTTCAAAAAATTGAAATCAAATTAAAATAAAGAAAAAAGTGCTTTTTAACCAAATTGAGTTTGAAACTTCTTTAGCAACGCGAAGCTTTTTTTCAATTTTAAAATCTTTAAAAAATTTGTGGTATATTTAAGAAGAGATTGGAAAGATTTATCGATATAAAAAACGTCAAATATCCTTAATAGTTCAGATATTGTAGCATTTAAAACGTTTTTTTTCTGTAAATTCTCGATGAACGGCGTTACCAGTCTTAAAAGTTCAAAGAATCCTGACTTTGTAAAAAAAAATTTCTTATCAAATCGGCAAAATACCTGCCGTATAAAATCCCTCGAAAAACAACATATTTCTTGCGGAGACGATTTTGTGACTTGATCATGAACAGCCAGCCTACCTGACTGAAAATTAATTCGTCCTATAATTTTTTGTAAATTTTGAATATATTATAAAAGCCATTTTAATTCCTGTATATGTGAACAGAATCTAAAAATACTTTTGATTCTGACTTGATTGAGAATTTTTATCACTGAAAAGTAAATATTGTTACTAAACTGACTTGGATTTTAAATTTTGTCATAATCTCGAGCTTCGCTGGATGATTTAGGAAATTCTGATTAATTATT
This sequence comes from Druon quercuslanigerum, assembly GCA_010014905.2. Taxonomy (NCBI): domain Eukaryota; kingdom Metazoa; phylum Arthropoda; class Insecta; order Hymenoptera; family Cynipidae; genus Druon; species Druon quercuslanigerum. The sequence goes on along the minus strand of JAAAKG020027687.1, from coordinate 5,764 downwards.
ATTTTTATCTGTTTTAATGTTGATTAGATTTTGACTTTTTATTTTCCAAATTACCGAGTGGCGATAATTTTATTCACTATTTAAACTATAATCTGAAAATTGTAAATAAATCTCGTACAATGTAAAACTAGATTTTTATAATAAATAAAAAAATAATTTTTACTCAGCAGGTAAAATATAATGGTATTATTACATAAATAATAATGAGTACTGTCTCACTAAAATAATAAATCAAAACAATTTTTTTATTATTCTATTTAAAAACTGTATATAGTATACGCACGGGTCTTTGTTCAAATCACTGAAAAAATACGCGAATCTCAAAAAATCCCCTCTCCATTCGGTACATACGATACTATTTATAATAAATGCATGATCGCTTTTTAACTATCATTATTTCCTTCTGATGACACATTTCACTCCCTAGGGCGTGAAAAACATTCTTCGCCCCCTAGACACTGAAAAGTACAATTTCAGACTCGCTTAATACGTATTGAAAAAGGCAGAATTCAGGCATGGGTTATAAAAATTATTTTCAATTCTCCATCAGGCTTCAGTGATAATAATACTTTGTGATACAAGCACGAAAAGGGGAACTTATGATACACCTATTAGAAAAAGAATTATTTTTGAAGTGCTAAAAAAAGAGACAAAGACGTTACACTCAGAATAAGAATCATTCACGCGTTGAAATTTTTTCCTAACTAAGAATATTTTATTTTTATTTCTTAAATATTTTTATTTTTCAAAGTTCTTTGATACTGTAAAAATCGATATCCTTGAGTAAGTTGAGCTCCAAAGTTTACTACGTGGCATGAAAACAGCAATAGATTCCTAGGGTTCACTTTCACTGCAAACCTCATAAATACCAGTGAGTAAAGTGAGAGTGCTGAAATTTAAGAATAATTAAGTAAATTGTTGAATTTTAAAATTAAAATTTAATTTAAAAATTGATTTTAATTTTTTAAATAATTTTATATAAGCTCACCTAGAGTCATATTTCCACTGATATATTTTGGGTCTTTTTGGATATCGCTTATTGTAGAAATTGGAATCATCCAATTAAATACTGGCCCCCAAAAGTGGGTACTAAAGTTTAAACAATTTTTAAATAATATTTAGAATATTATTACTCATTATAATAACATTATCGTTAATAGCTTTAATCTAATGCTGACCTCATGAGATAATCTCTCATCTCTTTGTTGGCGATTAGGTTCCTCACTTTACTAGCCATTATCACGTGACCAGTTCAATTTTAAATTCTTGAAACTGAAATCAAGAGGTGTGGTGAAAATAATAATAATTTAAAAATGCAGCCTGATGATATATTAAAAAAAGTACTTTCATAAATATGGCAAAGCACTGCGTACTATTTTAACATAATTCTAGCCTACTGCAAGAGTATTAATAAATTTGACTGCTCAATGGCCATTTATCTCATCTCTGACGAAACATCTTCATGACCTTTCACATAAGATTATTTTCTTGTGCTTTTACGTAATTTATAAACTAATCAAATAAATATTTATTCATAGAAAAAACAAACCTTTTTTCTATATAATTTTATGCAATATTATTTTCTTATTACAATCAGAAATAAGAATTTTTGATTTAAAAAAAATTTTGCTGTCACTTTTATCGTTAACAATTGATGAATTTTCACATGCAAGTCTAGAAAATTGGCTTTTTATATAGGATTTTTTTTACTTGTACTTTTGCGTAAATAATAAAATAAGCAAATAATTTATTTATGCACGAATAAATTACTTTGCTCTAGATAACTTTTATGATATTGTTTTGTTAATATAATCAGAAAAAAGAATGCTAGATTAAAAAAAAAGTTTCGGAAATCTCAGAAAAATATTAATTGGCTTCCAGTCAAAGAAATGTTTTTTTGATTCGATGAAATTTTATTCAATTAAATGATGCACAGAAATGATTTTTGGTTTCAATGAAAACTTTTCTTTAATATCAAATGTCTTATTTTTTTTTGAATTTAGTTTTTAGAAATATAATAAATTATAAATATTTAAGAAATATATTTTCCTGAGTGCGCTTAAATGTTCAAATTTAGATATGAGTTTTCAAAGAATATTTTTTGTATACGTCGTATTTTCCTGAATATCTAATATTAAATATAATAAATTACTAACCTCGTAACAGTGAAGCTCCTAAATGTGTTTTTGCTGCTTTTTATAAGAAATAAGAAATTTTATATTTGGTCCATTCCATATCCGTCTACACTCGTCGAGATTCAACAGCAAACTGAATGACTAAAAACCAGATTTTCGAGTCTATTCAAATCTTAATATCAATGAAATCGACATCTCTTAGTCCAAACACTCGCTGATTAATGCACAGCTCGCAATGCACGCTCATGAGGAAATATTCATACGTATTGAAAAAATTGAAGATATGAATTACAAATGATCTTAAATTTAATTTTTTTAGACAAAACCTAATTCAAGAAAATGTGTCTCAAATCTTTGGATAACATGCTAATTGATACAGAAAAAAATAAGTATAGAAAATACGGAATTAGGAACATAATATTTATTAATTATTATTTTACTTTGCTAATATAAATAATAGGTTAAAGAAAATGATTATGGCTTTTTCAGAACAGTTTTAAGATGTGAGAAGTGCCTTCCATGGAGGGGGGAACCGGAAAATTGAAATGACCAAAATTGCTACAGGTGAGCAATTTTTAAATTTTATAATTTTTTATTACTGGTTAATTAAACTTTAATTCTTCAATTATTTTATATTAAGAATGATTTTAAATGTTTTTAAAATTCACGGGATGATCTTTTCGATGTAAGAGTAGGTCAAGCGAGCAAACTAAAATAAAATGGAGAATAGCGTTTAAAAATCTAATGAGCATAGTTTTTCGAAAATGGGATTATTCACTCGAAAAACTAGATTCATTATTTTTCCAATCTCCTAAGTAGCTAAAAATCTAGTTTTCTGTCGCTTAAAAAACATTCACTTCAAGCAAAAAAAATTCCAATTTCTAGGTGCTCACGCTGGGAATCCCATTTAAGTATCTCCCTTTAAGTTGTTCCTAGAATTTCAGCCTAATAAGTTCCACAATGAAAGAGAGGCCGTGAGGCCGAAAGAGAGGCTGTGCTCAGTCCAGCATGAAAAACAGTTTGATGGCCACATTTAGCGCATTAGTTGCATCAGGTTGCGTCATGCGTCCAGAGAAAACAAAAATTATTCATGCGAACCTGTTTGTTTAAGTTCGGAACGAGGGAATGTTGTGTTCTATTTAATTGAAGGCTATTTAGGACCATGTTGAAACCGCACCAATTTTAATAGCTAAAAACCAAATTTTTTGTTTTTAAATTGAAAATTGTATTTTTAATTACCGTCCAAAGTTGAGAAAACATGTTCTCTGAGAGAAAAATGTCTGCTTCCTCTACTTCCTTGTAATAATAAGAAGCCATCCCTTAATAATGTGAAAAATTTAGTGCCAATTTTACCCCCACCCCCGTACAACAGTTTTAATGAAATGCCCCCCCCCCCCTCGCCAACACGAAACAATTTTTTCAAATGTTTTCAGCTAGGTATTATTTACTAAAATTCAGATACTTTGTATCTAAGAAATCTTCATTACCATTTTTTTTTATATAAGGAAACATATATTACGTAGGTATAAAATTAAATTAGTTTCCAAAAAATGTATCAATGCTCTCATTTTTATTGTTCATAATTTAAGAATTTCGAAACTAAAAAATGGAATAAATTTTTGATTGTAATAGTTAAAATTAAAGAATTTTTAATAAATTTTAAGTCTTCAAAACTAAAGTATTAAAACTATTTAAAAAAATTTCTGATCTAAAAACATCTAAAAACATTCTGAAGTTAAAAAAATAAATTAAAACAATAAAACATGTTATTTCAATGGGACTTCATTTGAAAATGTTAAGAATTAAAAATTGTTTATTAAAAATTCTAATAATTTAAATATTGAAAAAAAATATTCAAAATTACATAACTTTAAAATATAAATCTTGTAAATTATTGCTTTCTCATAGAGGGAAATTTGTAATAACCTAAATTTTCAAACCTTCTTTTTCCATATATTTCAAAACTTTTATGACTTTTATGACTTTGAGATTAATAAAATTTGCAGAAAAAAATGGTTTATTCTGTTTACATGAGAAAAACTTTTTTAAGATAAAGAAAAGAACAATAAGATATGCAGTATTTTTTTCGCATCTTCGAGGCCCATCGATTACCCTATTTAAGAGTCATTTACGACCCACCATAACCTACCAATATCGTTTTTCAGTTTTTCAACAAAACTATTTACTTCGTTTTTTAGAGTGCTTTTTTATAATTATTTTTGTTTAAAAATTGGACTATTTGCTTAAAAATGCATATTTGTATGTTTTTTTTAAAAATGATTCAATTTATTCCATTTTTATTTCCTGTACTTTACTTATACTTTATATTCAAATTCTGGTTATTTCGAATTATTCTAAGTTATAATTTTTTATTTCATAAAAAAACAGTTCAAAATTAACCACTAAAATTATAATTTACAAAAAAATATTATCGATTTTATAAATTATTTTTATAAAAAAATGCTTAATTTTGAGATAAGGTGTAAGAGAAAAAGATTTATTTTACTTAAACAAAAACTATAATTGAATTTCAAAAACCTGTCTTGAATTTATCAATATTTTTTCTTAATTTTAAACAAGAGACTTATTTAGACTGACTGCAATTTTTTTGAAACGAAAGAAATGGGGATAAACGAAAAATAACGCCTAAACTTTAGAAACACTTTAGAAACAAAAATTTCGTGTTTTTTAAAATGTTTCAACTTTTTGAATTTTTGTATAATTAACCAATTTTATCAGATACTTTCGAAATACATATATTTTATATCGAGTAGATATTTTGATTAATATTTCTTAACCTATGAAAATAATTTTTTTCCCTTTTTTGTTGAAAATTTTGAAAAGCTCATAACTTTTTAAATTGTTATAAAAATAAAAAATTTCAGAAGAATAATTTGCAAGTCTTTTTGTCGTGCATCAAAGAATTTCATAAAAATGTATAAAACTCATACGTTTTTTTTTCAAATTTTGAAAATGCTAACACTTTCTGAACTTTTGCCTAATCGAAAAATTTAACTGAGTTAAATTTTTTAATATATTTTATATCTAGCTAATAATCAAAATGAAATTTCCAAATCCATGAAAAAAATATTGTTTTTCTATTTTTTTCAAAATTTTCAAAATTTTCAAAATTATATAATTTTTCTAATTTCCATCGAAATAAAAAATTGATTTTGGATAATTTGCAAGTCTTTTATTCATCTAATAGAAACTTAAAAAAAATGTATAAAGTTATAAACATTTTTTTCTTTAAATTTTGAAAATCCTCTAAATGTTAAAATTTTTTTAAATTATTATTACACCATTAAGCCGTTTCCCTTTCGGGTTAGGTTTCACTCTCTCAGTGGGGAAGGGAGTAGTGTAGGGAAGGGGTTATAGAATTTTTAGATTGATCTAGAATTCTCGTGTTATTTATTTAAATAACACGTTTATTCCACAACACTGCTTCGACCCAATTTGCTGATCAATCTCGCTAGCAATCACCCCAAGTGAAATTTGGTTTGGAAATATGTTTGCGTGGCTATATTCAGGTAACCATGCACACATACATACAGAAATACATAATACATACATATATACATACATATATACATACATATTTACATACATAAATATATATATATATATAT
>JAAAKG020027676.1:5538-19833 GCA_010014905.2 Druon quercuslanigerum | reverse complement strand
TTTAATTTAATCAATTTTTAATTTTTAAATTTAATTTTAATTAATAATTAATTTAATTTTTAATTTTTAAAACTAATTAACGTATTAAAACTATATTTTAGTTAAAAATTACTTTAATTTGGTTAAAATTCGTTTTTCTTTCAAAATATAATGCCTTGAACTAAAAATTTAAATAATCCATCTTTCATTAAAAATGTATATTTTTTGGTAAAAATTAATTGTTTTGATTGTAATTTTAAATAAATATTTTGTTGTCAAAATCTTATATATATATATATATTTTTTTTTAATTTATCTGTTTTTGTTAAAAATAATATGTTCTGTTAAAAGTTGAATATTCAACTGTTTGCCTAAAAATTGACTTTTTGTTGAAAAATAAGTTTTTTTTTATTTATATTCTTTGGTTGAAAATTACATTTTTTGTAAAATATTTATCTTTTAGCATTAAAAATCAACAATTTATTAAAGTGTTAAATTATTTGGCAGAAGACTCAAAGTTCTTATAAAAAATCCATTTTTGTAGTGAAAATTATTTGTTTTTTAATTTTAATTAATTTTACTAGTAAAATATTAAACAGTTTGGTTAAAAATTTTTTTATATTGTTAAAAATTATTTTTTTATAGAAAATTGATATTTAAGTGGAAAAATAATCCTTTTGTTTGAAAATTAAAAAATATTTTGTGAAACATCAAATTTTTTTGGTAGAAACCTTGTATTTTCAGCCTAAAAATTCAACATTTAGGATAATATTTATTTTTTGTTGGATGCAAAAACTTTGTTGTTTTTTTTCTTAGTTAAAAATCTATTTTAAAAAATGAATATTTCAATTTTAAATTTTTTTGAAAATTAATCTTTTTTCGTTAATTATAGTATTTCGATAAAATTTCTTGAAAAATTCAAATATTTACAATATTTGAAAATCCATGGATTTTATTAAAATTTTTTTTTTCGGGTAGAAAATGATTTATTTTATATTAAAAATACATCTTTCTAATTGGAATTAATTTTTTCGGTTGAAGAATTAAAAAAAAATGAACTTTTTCAACTGCAAATTTAACTTAATAGTTTTTGGATAAAATTGGTATTTTTATAGAAGTTTCATCTTTTTTGGCTAATAATTCAACTTCCTAATTAGAAATGAAACTATTTCGTTTAAAAACTGAATTTTTTGTATAAATTTACCATTTGATGGTTATAATGATATGTTTAAACAAATAATTAATGTATTAAAAATATATTTTTTTTTTAAATTTATCTATTTTAGTTAAAATTCGTTTTTATTTTATAAAATAATTTCTTGAAAATGTATTTTTTAAGGAGAAAATCAATAATTTTGGTTGAAAATTTATGTATTTAGTTAAAACTTTGTCTTTTTATGTTGTTAAATTCACCTGTTTCTTAATTTTTACTAAAAATAGTTTGTTGGAAAATTCCTACATATATATATTTAATTTATCTTTTTTTGTTCAAAAATAAAATGTTTTGTTGAAAGTTGAATATTCAACTGTTTGCTTAAAAATGGACTTTTTTGTTGAAAACTGAGTTCTTTGTTGAAAATTTATATTCTCTGATTAAAAATTACATTTTTTGTAAAATATTCATTTTTTCTTTATTAAAGTTAACAATTTATTAAAAAGTTAAACTATTTGGCAGAAAAGTCAAAGTTCTTCTACAAAAGTCATTTTTCGTAGTGGAAATTATTTGTTTTTTAATCAAAATTAATTTTACTTGTGAAATATTAAACAGTTTGGTTAAAAAATTATTTATATTGTTCAAAATTACTCTTCTTTGATAGAAAATTAATATTTTGCTGGAAAAATCATCCTTTTTTTGAAAATTCATTTATTTCGTTAAAAATCCAACTATTTGATAGAAATCTAGTATTTTTAGCTTAAAAATTCAACTTTTAGGATAATATTTTTATTATTGAATACAAACACTTTTTTTTGTTTTTTTCTTAGTTAAAAATCTATTTTACAAAATAAAGATTTAAATTTTCCATTTTTTTTTAAATTAATCTTTTTTCGTTAAGTAAAGCATTTCTATAAAATTTCTTGAAAAATTCAAATATTTATAATAGTTAAAATTCCAGGGATATTATTACAATTTTCTTTTTCATGTAGGAAATGATACAATTGCATTAAAAATACATCTTCCAAATTGAAATTCATTTCTTCGTTTGAAGATTTTTTTCTTAATCAAAAATTAAATTTTTCAACTGCAAATTTAACTTAATAGTTTTTCGGAAAAAATTGTTTTTTCATAGAAATTTCATCTTTTTTGGCTAAAAATTCAACTTTCTAATTAGAAAGAAACCTATTTCGTTTGAAAACTGAATTTTTTGTTAAAAATTTTCAATTTTATGGTTAGAATGATATGTTTTGAACAACTAATTAACGTATTAAAAATATATTTTTAGTTAAAAATTAATTTATTTTTGTTAAAATTAATCTATTTTATTTAAAATTCGTTTTTCTACACAAATAATTCCTAGAACTGTAAATTTAACTATTCCATCTTTCGTTAAAAATGTATCTTTTTTAGTAGAAAATTAATACATTTGGTTGAAAATTTATTTATTTATTTAAAACTTTGTTTTTTTTTTGTTGTTACATTTTTCATTGTTTTAAATTTTAACTAAAAATAGCTTGTTGTAAAAATCTAATGCATCTATGTATTTAATTAATTAATTTTTTTTTAATAAAATGTTTTGTTGAAAGTTAAATATTCAACTATTTGTTTAAAAATATACTTTTTTGTTGAAAACTAAGTTTTTTGTTTATAATTTATATTCTTTTTTTGAAAATTATATTTTTTGTAAATTATTTAGCAGAAAAATCAAAGTTCTTATAAAAAATTAATTTGTTGTAGTGGAAATTATTTGTTTTTTAATTTTAATTAATTTTACTAGTAAAATATTTAACAGCTTGGTTAAAAAATTATTTATATTGTTGAGAATCACCCTTTTTTGATAAAAAATTAATTTTTTTGCGAAAAAATCATCCTTTTGTTTGAAAATTTAGTTATTTCGTGAAAAATCCAATTATTTGGTAGAAATCTTATATTTTCAGCTTTAAAATTCATCATTTAGGATAATATTTTTTTTTATTGAATACAAAAACTTTCGCTGTTACAAATTCATCTGTTTTTCAAAACTAAGCTTTTTGATTTAAAAATTTAACTCTTTTTGTAATAATGTCATAATTCTTAGTTAAAAATGCAACTGTTACTCGAAATTGAATCTTTTCTGTTTAGAAATCCAACTATTTTATAGCCAATTTTTTCAGTTCAATTGTTTTTGATTAAAAATAGAAATCGTTTTTTGGTTTAAATATAAACTTTTTCATTTTTTGTTTAGAATTCATCTTTTTTGTTTAAAATTTATACAAAAATATATTTACTACTATTTACTAATATAATATATTTATTTAAAAAAATATTAACAAACAAACTTTATTGAGCAAAAATGACGTAATAATCTAAATCAAGTTAAATAAATAAGAACTAGTTTAAAATTTTACCCCAAATGATGAATTCTATGTTCAGTCGAATCTGGAGATCTGCAGTGTTCATTCAGGCGTGACAAACCGGAGATAGAAGCTGGAAAGAGAAAATAAAATTCCGAAACTGAATTTATTGTTACTGTCAGCCCCAAAAACCGACACTTAATATAGATTTGACTTTACAATTTTTCATCCAGGTACATAATAATAAACAAATAATTATATTTTTTATAAACAAATTTCTAAAAAGATTATTAAAAGAATACTCTTCATTATTTAGGAATATAAATAGTAACTAGATTTTGAATTGAAAAAAGATTGTTTGCCACAGAAGAAAATATTCATCGTCGATTGTTAATAACAACCCAGTTTTTAATTACAACTAGGTTAACGTGCAGACAAAATTGACATAACTTATGGTCACGCATGATTTGATAATTCACTATATTTGTAAACATTGTCACCAGGAAAGGCATTACATTCACATTTCAAAATAGAGGGTATAGTGGGGCTTAGTAATTATTTTTTTAGTAATAATTACCCTATAATAATTTTTATTGCAAAATGAAAATTTTGAATAACTATACTTTTTTTAAATTTATTTGTTTAATCTTGTTTTAGATCATAAAAATATAATTTGCGTCTCATTATTAAGAAAATTCAAACATATTTTTAAAGATTTTAGATATCAAATCCAAGATTCAGAAAAAAATTTAATTTTCAACCGAAGAATTAAATTTTCAATCAAAAAAGAGTTAATTTTTTGAAAAACCGATAAATTAATCCAAACAATACCAATTTGCAAAAAAATAGTAGAACTCACATCCAAAACCGAGTTATTTTTTTCCCCCAAAAAGTCAAATAAGAAGATTAATTTTTTGCCATAGAGATTATTTTCCAAAAAATAGTTAAATTTTTAACTCAAGATATGAATTTTAAACTAAAATTATGAATCTTCTGCACAAACAGTTAAACTTTGACTCAAAAAAGAGCAAATTCTTCAAGAAAAGCGAAATAGATAATATTTTAACAAAACAATATTTTTATTTTAGATTTAAAAAATCTGGATTTATTAAGAAAATAAAAATATTTAGCAAAAAAGTTCAGTCCGGAACTAACAAAGTTTAGTTTCACAAAAAATATATTTTAAAAAACCAATAAATTTTTAAATCAGAAATACAAATCTTTGACAAAATAGTTATATTTTTAAAAAAATCAATAAAGAAAAAAAAATCAACTAAAGTATAATTTGAGAGAAAAATAATTTTGAATACAAAATAAATTATTAGTTTTTTCTTGCTTGTAAGCTTTTACAAATAAAGCTTTCCAATGTCTCTTGAGAAAATTAAAAAAAAAATGGTAAATTTCAGATTTGTCGAAAAAGTATCTGAAACGTTTCGAAGAATTTTTTTTTTAATTTCACAGAATTGTACAAAGTTTAGATAAAAATTAAGTACAATACATAGAGTTTTTTTGTTATGAATTTCAGAAATATTTTGACAATGTTTGAAATACTTAAAAAATTTTCTTTGAACCTTCCCCCCAAAAAAATGATTTTTAATTTTTCCAGGAATCTGAAGAATTTTTTTGAATGTTCTTGAATTTTTTTCAATCCCCTAAAATGCTTTAAAATTTTATTTCGATATGTTAAACAATCTACATTTTGAATTAAATTTTTTAAATCTTTTTAAATTTTAAATTATTTTAAAATTTTTTCAACCCTTCTAAATATCTGTTAAACGTTCTTCCATTCATTTTTGATTTTTAAAATTATTTAAAACTATAAAATTGTGATTTAAAATATTCTAGATTCTTTTAAGAAATTTTGCTAAAACTTATGAAATCTTAGTCACTTAAAACAAAATTATGTCTCAAAACAACAAATTATCTAAAATTTTTGCAGGAAACGTAGGAATTCTTTCTTCTCTTAAAACCTTTCAGAATTCTTAAATGTCATCCTTTTTACGGAATCTTTAAAAATCTACTGTTTGTTTAACATTTTTTTAAATCTTTTCACAGACAAATAATTATTTTCCAATATCAACAAAAAAATCTGCAACCAAATTTTTTTCATTGATAAATTTGAAATTTACTGCTACTTCTTCTCCAAAAATTATACAAATACTACCCACTAATTATCCTATTACCATTTCTTATTAATCTAATTTTGCGTTCTAATTCAAATCAAAAGTAGCACAGCCAGTCCTAATTAACACAAATTTAATGATTTACGTTCCCTAAGTGGTAACGACATTGCATGAGGTAATCGATAGAGAAAGGGGTTCGATCTGATATATTCAAGCAATCGACGAAGGGATATATCCTTGCAGTGGGAAACTTGGTTTATTATTATTAATTACACAAGACCACAAAATGATTTTGCAAATGTTTGAAATTGAAAATGGATTCTAATAGGTATAATTTATGTTTTTGGGGTGGCTGAACACGAATCCGTTAGCAGAAATGGGCCAGCACATCAGGATTTGCCTCAAAATTAAAAAAGTAATTAAAAACCTGGAATTTCTGTATAAATTTCGTCCCCAAAGCTCAATATCCAAATTAACAACTTTCAAACCCAAAAACTAACAAGCACCAAACCCACAAACCCCAAACCAAGAAGCCCCAATCCCAAAAGTTCCATATTAACAAACCCACAAATTCCTAATCAACAAGTTTCAAACTGACAAACTCCAAACCCACAAACTCCAAATACACAAGATCCATATCCACAATCCTGCTAACCACAAAACCCACAAACCCACAAAACCCAAATTGACAAATCCACCAGCCTAAATCCCAAACCCACAAGCTTCATATCAACAAGCGTACAAAACCCAAAAAAACAAACCCTAAACCCACAAACCCCAAACCCCAAACCCCAAACAAACAAGCTCTAAAGCCACAAAATCCAAACCCTCAAACTCTAAATACACAAGATACATATCCACAAACCTACAAACACCCAACCCACAAACCTTAAACCAACACACCTGAAACCCACAAACCCCAAACCCCAAACCAACAAGCTCCAAAGCCACAAAATCCAAACCTTAAACTCGAAATACACAAAATCCATATCCACAAACCTACAAACTCCTAACCCACAAATAAAAAACCCACAAACCTTAAACCAACAAGTTCCAAACCCTCAAACTCTAAATACACAAGCTCCATATCCACAACCCTATAAACCAGAAACCCACAAGCTCAATATCCTCAAACGTACGTCCCCCTAACCCACAATCTTCATATCCACAAATGTACAAACCCTAAATCCGCAGTCCCTAAACCTCAAACCGGCGAGACCCTAACCCACACTACTAAACCCACAAACCCCAAATGAAACAAGCTTCAAACCCACAAGTGCCAAAGCGACAAACTCTAAATACATAAGCTCCATAGCCACAAACTTACAGACCCTAAACCCACAAACCGCAGTCTCTCTAATCCCAAAGCCACAAGCTCCATATTCACAAACGTACAAAACCCAAAGCAACAAACCCCGAACCCACAAAATCCAATCTCACAAGCTCCATATTCACAAACGGACAAACCCCAAACGCACAAACCCTAAAACCCACAAACCCTAAAACTCAAAAGCTCCATATTCACAAACGACAAGCACCAAATCCGCAGTCCCCAAACCCGCAAGCCTCAAACCTGTAAGCCCCTAACCCACAATACTTGAACCAATAAACCCAAAAACAACAAGCTCCAAACCCACAAGCTCTAAAACCCCAAATTAAAAAAAAACAAGCTCCACATCTAGAAACGTACAAACCTTAAAGCCGGAGTCCACCCACTCACAAACCTCAAACCTGCAGGCCCCTAACCCACAATCCTTAAACCTCTAAACCCCAAACCAACAAGCTCTTAACCCACAAACTCCAAATACACAAGTTTATTATCCACAAAACCTACAAACCCCAAACCCACAAACCCACAAAACTCAAACCTATGAAACTCTAAACTCTAAACGTACAAACCCCGAACTCTCAAGCTCCATATCCACAAACCTACAAACCACAAACCCGCAGTCCCCAAACGAACAAACCAACAAGCTCCAAACCCACAAACTCCAAACACACAAGCTCCATAGCCACAAACTTACAAAATCCAAACCCACAAACCTCAGTTTCTATAATCCCAAAGCCTCCAGCTCCATATTCACAAACGTACAAAACCCAAATCAACATACCCTAAACCCACAAAACCCAAGGCCACAAGCTCCATATTTACAAACGTACAAACTCCAAACGCACAAACCTCAAACCCACAAGCTCTATATCCACAAACGCACAAGCACCAAATCTGCAGTCCCCAAACCCACAAATGAAAAAAAAAAACAAGCTCCACATCTAGAAACGTACAAACCTTAAAGCCGGAGTCCACCAACACACAAAGCTCAAACCTGCAGGCCCCTAACCCACGATCCTTAAACCTCTAAACCCCAAACCCACAAACCCACAAAACTCAAACCTATAAAACTTTAAACCATAAACGTACAAAAACCAAACCCCTAACCTACAAGCTCCAAATCCACAAACTTGAAAACCCTAAAACTAAAACTCTGTATCCACTAACCTACAAACTCCAAACCCATGAAACCCAAACCCAAAATTCCACAAAACCCAAAACCCCATATCCACAAACGTAAAAAAAACCCTGACCCACAAACCCCAAACCTATAAGCTCCATATGCACAAACGTACAAACCACAAACCCGCAGTCCCCAAACGCACAAACCTTAAACCTGCGAACCCCTAACGCACAATCCTTAAACTCGCTAACTCCAAACCAACAAGCTCCAAACCCACAAACTCCATAACACACAAGCTCCTTAGCCACAAACTTACAAAATCCGAACCCACAAACCTCAATCTCTATAATACCAAAGCCTCCAGCTCCATATTCACAAACGTACAAAACCCAAAGCAACAAACGCTAAACCCACAAAACCCAAGCCCGCAAGTTCTATATTCACAAACGCACAAACCCCAAACGCACAAACCTCAAACCCACAAGCTCTATATCCACAAACGCATAAACACCAAATCCGCAGCTCCCAAAACTTCAAGCCTTAAACCTGTAGGCCCCTAACCCACAATACTTGAACCAAGAAACCCAAAATCAAAAAGCTCTAAAGCCACAAATCCAAAAAAAAAACAAGCTGCAGATCCACAAAAGTACAAACCTTAAAGTCGAAATCGCCCAACACACAAACCTCAAACTTGTGAGCCCCTAAACCCACAATTCTTAAACCGCCAGACCCCAAACCAACCAGCTCTTAACCCACAAACTCCAAATACACAAGTTCAATATCCACAGAACCTACAAACCCCAAACCCACAAACCCACAAATCTCAAACCCACAAACGTACGAAACCCAAACCCCTAACCCACAAGTTCCGAATGGACAAACGTAAAAACCGCAAAACCCCAAACTCCATATCCACAAACCTAAAAACTCCAAACCCATGAAACCCTAACCCACAAACTCACAAAACTCAAAACTCCATATCCGCAAACGTAAAAAAACCCTAACCCACAAACGCCAAACCTGCAAGCTCCATACGCATAAACGTATAAACCCCAAACCCTCAAGCTCCATATCCACAAACATACAAACCAAAAACCCGCAGTCCCCAAACCCACAAACCTTAAACCTGCAAACCCCTGAAGCACAAACCTCAAAAACAAACACCCAAAACCAAAACCCACAAACTCTAAATACACAAGCTCCATAGCCACGAACTTACAACATCCAAACCCACAGACCCAAGTCTTTATAATCCAAAGCCTCAAGCTCTATATTCATAAACGTACAAAACCTAAAGCAACAAACGCCAAACCCACAAAACTCAAGCCTACTAGCTCCATATTCACAAACGCACAAACCCCAAACGCACAAACCTCAAACCCACGAACTCCATATCCACAAACGCACAAGCACCAAATCAGCAGTCTCCAAAAACTGCAAGCCTCAAACCTGTAAGCCTCTAACCCACCATACTTGTACCATCAAACCCAAAAACAACAAGCTTTAAATCCACAAGCTCCAAACCCACAAATTCCATAAAAAGAACAAGCTCCACATCCACAAACTGACAAACCCTTAACCCACAAATCCCAAACCCACAAGCTCCATATCCAAAAACGTACAAAACCCTAAACAACAAACCCCAAACCCCCAAAACCCAAACCCACAAACCCCAAAACCTAAAAGCTCCATATCCCGGATTCCCCCAACCCACAAACCTCAAACCTGCAGGCCCCTAACGCACAATCCTTCAACCCACAAACCCATGAACTTAAACCCACAAATCCACAAAACCCAAAACTTCATATCCACAAAAGTAAAAAAAACCCTAATCAACAAACCATAAACCTGCAATCTATATATGCACAAACGTATAAACCCCAAACCTTCAAGCTCCATATTCACAATCGTACAAATCACAAACCCGCAGTCCCCAAACCCACAAACCTTAAACCTGCAAACCCCTAACGCACAAGCCTTAAACCCATAAACCTCAAACCAACAAGGTCCAAGCCCACAACATTCAAATACACAAGCTCTATACCCACAAACCTACCAACCCTAAACCCACAAACCCACAAACTCCAAACCCACAAGCTCTACATCCACAAACCGACAAACCCCATATCAATAAGCGTACAAAACCCAAAACAACAAACCCCAAACGCACAAAACCAAAGCCCCACAATCTTCATATCCATAAAAGTTTAAATCCCAAACTTCATTTACCTTGACATTAAATGAGCTCAAATCTCCAAATTTTATTTGCCAACAAACTCACAACTCCAAACTCTAGAACTCAAATCCACAAACTTCAAACCCACCAAACTCAATTCCACAAACCCCAGTCCCGATCGACTCCAGTTGTACAAAGCTTATAATTTAATTTATAAATAAAAATGTAACCTTTTTCAGAAGATTCATATATTTTTTTGAACATTCAACAATTTGGTAAAAAATTTAACAATTTGTAAAAAACTCAATAATTAAAAAAAATTAACTCTTTTGTAGAAAATCTAACTGTTTCCTAGAAATTTCAACTGTTTTACAAATTTATTTTCTTTTTTGAAAATTAATATTTATTAATTAAAAATCTAACTAGCCTATTCAGAAAAGGAGAAAGGTAGAAGAAATTAATTGAAATTGCGTCACGTAAGTCCCAATTGACCACAGTAGTACTTATAATAGTACTAGGCTGAAAATTCAAATGTTTGGTTAAAAATTTAACTTTTTTATAAAAAATTCTACTATTTCGTGCAAAAATTAATGAATTAATTTCGTACTTGTAGCAGTACTTAAAGGAACATTTCATTTCTATCGTAAAAATGTAACCTCTTTTCTAGAAACTTTATCTGTTTGTCCTGAAAACTAAAAAATTTGGTAAAAAATGTATGAATTTGATAGAAAATTAGACAATTTTGTAGAAAATGCAATAATTTGGTGAAAAATTCTATTTTTTTACAGAAAATGTTACTATTGTCTCAAAATTCTACAGTCTATTTCGTAGAAATTTCGATTTACTTTCATCAAAAATTATTTTTAATAATGAAAATTGAACTCGTCCATTCAGAGAAGGAGGAACTGCGACAAGATTTACTAAAATTTTGCCACGTAAGTCCCGATCGACCCCATTATTACTCGATTAAAATTTTTTTTTTAGTTAAAATTGTAACTTTTTTTGTATAACAGTCATCTATTTTTCTTAAACATTTAATAATTTAATGAAAAATTTAACTGTTTTTAAAAAATTCTAATATGTCGTGGAAAGTCAAATTGTTTCGTAAAAAATTCGTTTTTCATTAATGGGAAATTAATTTTTGTAATGCAAATTTAACTAATCTACTTTAAAAAGTGGTAAATAAGACAAAATTGATCAAAAATTCGTTACGTAAGTCCCGATCGACTTCAGTCGTAAGTGTAGTATTTTTTGGCTAAAAATTTAATTATTCAGTTAAAAATTCAAATCCTTCACCGAAATTTAAAATATTTTGTAGAAAATTTTACAGTTTCGTGGAAAATTCAAATGTTTCAAAAAAAAATCGTTTTCCTTCTAATGAAAATTAATTTTTTTCGTGAAATAAGTCCGGATCGACCTCAGTATTACTTGTAGTAGTTTTCTGTTGGAAATTTTACTGCTCATTTTATAATTTAACTTTTTTGGTTGAAACTTCGTCTACTTGTCCTGAAAATTCAACAATTTGGAGAAAATTAAAAAATTTTTAAGAAAATTCATTGATTTTTTCATCAATAATTTTGCAAAACATTCAACTATTTTGTAGAAAAATTAACCGTTTTAGAGAAAATTCTACTGTTTCTTAGAAAATTCAACTATTACAATTTTTTGTTTTGTTAAAAATTAATTTAAAAATGAAAATCAAACTTGTCTATTTAGTGAAGGAGAAAATGGAAAGAAATTGATCGAAATTGCATTACGTAAGTCCCGATCGATCCTAGTAGTACTTGCAGTAGCACTTGCTTGAAAATTCAATTGTTAATTTGAAAATATAATTTTTTTGTATAAAAGTTATCCATTTGTCTTCAAAATTTAACAATTTGTTTTCAAAAATTCAAAAATTTGATAGAAAATTAAACAATTTTTCAGAAAATTCAATAATTTGGTAAACAAATTAAACTGTTCTGTAGAAAATCCTGTTGTTTCCTGAAAAACTTAACTTTTTCGAAAAAAATTCGTTTTACTTTTCTTGATAAATAATTTTTGAATAAAAATTTAAATAATCCATTTAGAGAAGGAGACCATGGGATGAAATTGATTGAAATTGCGTTACGTAAGTCCCGATCGATCCCAGTAGTAAATTTGAGAAAATAAGTTATGTTTTCGATAAGACCATCCCTCAGGCTTGCAAGGATTACCAGACAAAGACCTTTCTTCCACTTAATTTGGTAATTCGAGATTTGAGCCCCTATTTTCCTTTTTCTCGTATACCGCCTCGGTCACTGACAATTTATATCTTTTTTATTATTTTTTATTTGTGTCCCCAAGCCTCCAAAATCATTCGTAGAATTAATTTAAGGTACTGTTTTATGCTAAAACTCAGGTTTCTGGAAAAAAAGGTTTTCTATAATTTTAAGAATTGGAATAATGTTAACTGTAATATCTTGTAAATAAAAAAATTAATTTTTAAGAAAAAAGTTTTAAACAAAGCAAAAATAATTATTTTGATAATAGTTTTTTTATTTAAATATTTTACAAATATACCTCCTTGGGAATTTAAAAAAAAAATCTTCAAATTTAATATCGTCTCTTTTTTCCGGAAACGTATTTTTTATCTATTTATTTTATATTTTTTATTTGAAATTTATTTAAATTTATTAATATTTATTATATATTTATTCTATTTTTTAATTATTAAATAATGTAGTAACAGATAAAAAATAAGGGTACAGAAAATAATATTTTTAAGAGAATGTCATATAATTGTTTTCAATGATTAATTAAAATTTTATAAATTTGAAAATATGCAAAAAAATTGTAGCTGGATTAAAACAATTTTAGGAAAACTTTGAATACTTTAAAAAAATCAAAGTTGTAGAATTTTTGAAAAGATCGTCAATTATTTTATTCTATAGAGGATTTCAAAAACTAAATTAATCTCGGTTTTTGCAAATTTCAGAAAAAAGAGCATTTTAAGAATTGCAAAATGTCGCAAAAGATTAAAATTTCTTATTTGAGATTCAAGGGAAAATTTCAAATAATTTTTATTCTGAAAAATGATTTTTAAAACTAAAATTTAAAAATATTTCCTAAACTTTGTAAAATGAATGTAAAAAATTTTTAATCAAAATGTTTCAATTTTGCAAGAATTTGAAGTAAAATTTGAAAAAATTCGAAGGACGTTGAAGGTTTACAGATATTTAAAAACTTTCCTTAAGATTCCTGGAAAAATTTAAAATGACTTATGATTTTAAAATTCAAATATTATATATTTAAGTTTTTTGAAACTCAAATTTCAGACGATTTATATAATTGTAAAAAAAAGAATCTGGAAGATTTTAAAGAATTTTTTTTCATTTTGCAGCGCTAATAAACAGAATTATTGGAAAAAAATCTAATAGTTAGCACTTATATTTAGAAAACTTAGAAGTTTTGAAACAATTGAAATACAATTTAAAATTGTAAAAAAAAGAATCTGGAAGATTTTAAAGAATTTTTTTTTTATTTTGCAGAGCTTATAAACAAAATTATTGGAAAAAAATCTAATAGTTAGCACTTATATTTAGAAAACTTAGAAGTTTTGAAACAATTGAAATATAATTTGAAATTGTAAAAAAAAAGAATCTGGAAGATTTTAAAGAATTTTTTTTTATTTTGCAGAGCTTATAAACAAAATTATTGGGAAAAAATCTAATAGTTAGCACTGATATTAAGCAGGCTTAAAACTTTTAATACAATTTAAATATAATTTGAAATTTGAAATTGTAAAAAAAAGAATCTGGAAGATTTTAAAGAATTTTATTTTTATTTTGCAGAGCTTATGAACAAAATTATTGGAAAAAATTTTATTCTTAGCACTGATATTTAGCAGGCTTAAAACTTTTAATACAATTTAAATATAATTTGAAATTTGAAATTGTAAAAAAAAGAATCTGGAAGATTTTAAAGAATTTTATTTTTATTTTGCAGAGCTTATGAACAAAATTATTGGAAAAAATTTTATTCTTAGCACTGATATTTAGCAGGCTTAAAACTTTTAATACAATTTAAATATAATTTGAAATTTGAAATTGTAAAA
>JAAAKG020027665.1:0-19834 GCA_010014905.2 Druon quercuslanigerum | reverse complement strand
AAAATAAATTTCAAAACTCGTGCTCTTCAAAAAAAAAATTCACCCTGAATTTTAGCCGAACCTAATTACTGTAATAACATTTTCCAATCAAACTTTGCAGAATTAAATTCAGCATTGATTTATCTCGAAATTTGTTTTTAATTTTTTAAAAATTAAAAATTCGATTTTTGAGAACTTTTTTTCGAAATTTTTTAAGCATACTATGCACATTTTTAAACAAAAATTTTCCATCCAGAAATATATTATTTTCAATCATTATTATTTTATGACAAACAATAGTTTTTAAAAACTTTAAACATTGAAAAATTTTTCTTTTATAAAAATGTTTGATTGTTATATTTTAAATAACTAAAAAATGATATTTATTTTTTAAAAAATCAATTCTTTAAATTCGGGAATTTTCAAATTCGGTAATATTATAAAATGTTGGAAATGTTACAATTCTGGATTTGAATATTGCGGCAGATTTATAATTTCGGGAAAATTCCAATTTGGGAATTTTACAGTGTCGGGAATTTAATTTTCGAGATTTCTCAGTTGTTTCTTTTTTATCAAAATATCATATAATTGTTTCTTTTATAAATTATTATTATTGATAAATTAATAAAATCAATTAATTTTTTGAGTTTTTTAAAAATACCGCAAAACGCTTATAATCCTTTTTTTCTAAATTGAAAATTAAATTTTTTTAATATCCTAAAACCCTTTAAATTCTGTAAAATGATTTTAAATTATTGAAATATTTTTAAAATACCTAATATTTGGATACCTTTAAAAACCTACGAAATCTTTTGAAAATGTTTTGAAATGCTTTTAAATACCCTACAATATTTTATATTCTTTGAAAATCTATTAAATTACTAAAATCAAATTTAAATTTCTTTAAAATCATTTAAATTACCTAAAATATTTCAGAAAAGTTTTAAAAAATCAGAGATATGAATAAGCCTGAATTCAATAGCAGACTTTTCCCTGAACAGGAAAATTTGCAGACTTATCCCTAATTTTGAGATTTTTCCTGATATGAGGCCACTCTGTCTATGATATACATGCACACAATAAAAAAATAAATTCAAATGTAAATAAGGGGAGAGTCGTCCTATGTCGGCACTTTGGGATAATCCAGCATCCACGCGTTTAGGCTTAACCATTTTATCGTGTGCCATTATAGTAGACATGGAAAATTCAATTTTTGTGCAAAAAAAATAGTAGTATGTCCTGAGTCGGTACCAAACAGGTAGTCCTGAGTCGGCACATTTTTTTTAGCTTTTGTCGCTATTTTTGTGTTTTTTTTTTTGTGGTACAATATCATGCCACTCGTATCACTATTGTTTCGATGATTTTAACGTGTTTCGTTATTGCAATGGATATATTTTTCTATTCTACAAATAAAGTTTGACAATATCCTACATGTTTTTTCATTGTAAAGCAAGAAAAAAAAATAATGTGCCGACATAGGACGACTATTTTAAGAAATATCAAAAATCAACTTCTTTCTTAGCCTTTGCCAAATACGTTAAAAGCATCATTACACCCTGTTTATCATCTGTTCTCAAACAAAAACTCTTACTGTGCCGACTTAGGACAACTCTTATCTACAAATTAAATAAATATGCAAAATCAAATAAGTTATTTCAAATTTTTTTTCATATCAAATTACTCATTCCATTAAAAATAAAGTAAGGAAAGTAAATCGAGGAAAAAATGAAAGATAGTACAAAACTTTAATAAATGCAAAGATCGTGTACAACTCTTGATTGTCTAAGATGCATTAAAAAGTATCTAATCAAATTCGAAAACTTCTCTATTTACAAATCATAGCCTAGATCAACAAACTACAAATACTAAACCCGATTGCACCAAAGTTTAAAACAATTTTCTTCAAAACAAGAAAAAACCAAAAGTTTATCGTCGCATGAAGACGTGTCATTTACTGGCAAAATTATCCCTCAAGCCAATTTTTCCAGATTCTTCATAACCGGGACAATTTTTTAATTAAGCACTAAGACAGCTATCTCATTTTCAATTCAAAATATATAAATATTTTTAGAAATAATGAAAGAATCTGGAAAAGAAAGCAGAGAGGAAAAACGCTTTCTTTCTGATAAGTTGATATAAATCCTAAACTATTGCAATCCCCTTTTGGATTAAGTCAGGCACGATAACAATACTATAAAAATGTATGTACATTTAGTTTCCCTAGCAAATAATACTGACCTATTTACATCATTATATTAATTCTAAGTCATGAAAATGCGGAGTACAATCTCTGAAAAATAACTCTTCACAGTAGAACCTCCCATACCAATTTTCTATTTTATAAAAACTTTATAAAATTTTATGAAAACCAAATTGGTCTATAAATATTTATAATATTTATAATACTTGATCATTGATAAATGATTAATAATTAATAATTAATGATCGAGAATTAAATATAGTTTACAAAATCATACACGCAAACTCGCACGCAATCCCAGGCCGTGTTCCAACTCGCGAATCGAGTTTTCCAATTTTTCCTCATTTTATGGAAAGGACTCGATTCTAAATGTCAAAGTTCAGAGGGAAAATTTAATATCTACTTGATCTCATTATCAGCTTTAAGGAAAAAACAAAAATAAACTAAAGTAGTATAACTGTGAGTGGTCTTGGCACTTACCTACAGACCTGAGTTACCGACTTACGATAATTACCATCGGTCGGTAAGTGCAGTGTCACTCACACAGCTATACTACTAACTAACGATATTTTTATTAATTCACTTATGTACTCTGGAATTTTAAATGAAAGTGATTAATTCTCCTCCCAAGAATAAGTTATCGAGAATATAGCTAATTTCTCTTTCTGGCGATTTTTTTTAAGAATGACCGCAAGTTGGAAAGCGGCCTTGGTCTTTTTTCATATATTTCATGGCTAGTAATGGCGTTTTCGCAGGTACTTTGGTAATCAGCAAAGCTGGACATTGATTGCGTATTTTTTTGTCAAGCTTAAAAATATTTGCCTGCTTCGTTGTTTTTTGTTCTTTACAATACAAACTGAATGTTTTTGAGTGACTTCGAGGAAATCGGAACTAATTTTGAGCATTTGGAAAGACAATTTTTTTGTCGACTTTAGTGACGCTGATGAAAAATTGGAATCGATTCTCTATTTTTTACCTTCCGCAAAAAAGATCTTTCAAAACGACAAATTTACATCCCTACTTTGTAATTGCTTCAAGAATCCAAAAACTTGATTCTTTTACATAAAAGTTACTTGTACGCTGCTGCAGAAAATTCAAAAAACCTAAGCTACGCACTCGCCTCTATCCTCTAATTTTCAGAAAAAGCAGAACATTCTAGATCATAAACTCTTTTTTATAGATTTCCAAAATTTTGAAACTTGTCCAATTCAAATTTCGCGCTAAAATTATTTCAAATCAGAGGATGAATTTTAAGTGTGGCTTTTCACCATTCCGGCGCGAAATTCAAATTTGAAAATCTCTTTTCTTCGCATTTAGCCTCTACTTAAATATTATTTTTTAAATTTCTAGAAACGCCTCTAAAAAATATTGGTAATGAAATTTTCAAGGCTCCTAAAGAGAGTCTCAATTCAAATTTCGCGCTAAAATTATTTCAAGTTAGAGGTTGTGTTTTAAATGTGGCTGTTCATATTTCTGGTTCGAAATTCAAATTAAAGAATCTCTTTACTTCGCTTTTAGCCTTAGGAATCCCATAATAAAAATAAAAACCAACATTAATAGAAAATTCTTTCTCTATTTAAACAGCTTTTTTCAAAATTCTAGAAACGTCTTTAAAAAATTCCGGACAAAAATTTTCAAGGCGCCTCAAGAAGGTCTTAATTCAAGTTTCGCGCTCAATTTATCTCAATTTGGAGGTTGTGTGGCTTTTCACAATTCCGGCGCGAAATTCAAATTTCAGAATCTCTTTTCTTCGCTTTTAGTCTCACGAGCCTAAAGCCAACAATAGAAAATTCACCCTCTGCTTGAATATATTTTTTTAAAGTTCTAGAAACGCCTCTAAAAAAGACGGGTCACAAATTTTTAAAGCGCCTAATGAAATTCTCAATTTAAATTTCGTGCTAAAATTTTCTCAGAGCAGAGGTTACGTTCTAAGTGTGGCCTTTTTATATTTCTGGCGCAAAATTCGAATTTCAGAATCTCTTTTCTTTACTTTCGAACCGTTACGAGCCCCATTAACAAAATTAAGACAATCATTAACAGAAAATTCACCCTCCACTTAAATATCTTTTTTCAAACTTCTAGAAACGCCTCTAAAAAATACTGGTCACAACATTTTCAAGACGCCTGAAGAAAGTCTATTTTAAATTTCGCGCTAAAATTATCTTAAATAAAGGTTGTGTTCAAACTGTCGCTGTTTATATTTCTGGCGCGAAATTCAAATAAAAAAAATATCTTCTTTGTTTTAATCCTTAAGAGTCCCATTTCTATAATTAAAAAATCTAAAATAATAAAATCTTGACCCTCGATTTGTAATCTCCCTTTTCAAAATTCTGGAAACGCCTCTAAAGATCATAATTGAAGTGCTATCTCGGGAGCAGAAGAAGTCGTCAAGTCAGAAGTCAGAATTGGAACACGGCTTGGTCTTCTCACTTCCTGAACACCACCCCACCAGTCCTGAAGAGCCACTCACCTGCCCTCGGGGACTCCTTCTGCAGCTCCCCCTCCCTCGTCTCATCTCTCTTGATCTCATTGCAAGAAGTCCTCGTCGTCATCATCCTCGAGTCTTGGCCTTCTGGGCCTGTGGACACTCGCTCGCTGGTTGGCAACCCTCGCCCCGATTCCGCCATCGAGTTGCGCTGCTGTTCCTGGAGTAAGCAGGCGCTCGACAGTAGGTCCCACTGACGGAGCTTTTCTCGGTCGAGCTCGAAAGACGCGGAGTTCGCTGACGTCTCCGCGTTCGACCCAGTCGGGGGAAGGTTGCCTTCCACTAAAAAATGCTTCTCAAGGGTGCTCGGCTTCCTGTAAGCCTCATTTTCCGGGTCCCAAACATAACCACCTGCACCAATTCTGTCCATCGCTAGCGTCTCATAGTCGTCATCAGGTTCCAGACTCTGATTCTGATTAAAACTCTCATTCTGAACCTGATTCGGATCCTCGTTGGACCTTCTTTTTACCCTGGGTCTCTCCTCTTCTCTTAGGACAACCGTGTCATTAACGTAGGTTGCACCTCGAGTTATCCTCGCCCTGGATTTCGATTCTGGTCTCTCAGGTCTTGCAGATCTTGGAGGACTGTCAAGGTTATCCAAAGACCTCGCATGTCTGAGACTCACTCTTCTGAGACTCTCTCTCCAGAGAGAATCTTGCTCCCAAGGGTCCTCACCTTCAAAAGTTCCCTGATTGTTAACTTGATTAGGGTTCTCAGGTTCTTGGCTCTCATTCCTTTCCGAAGGTCTGCTTTCTAAACTCCTGTTTTCACTCAAAGCCCTATTCGCTCTATTCCTCTCATCCACTAAGTTCTGCAGACCGACATCATCCAGAAGTCCCTCTAAAGATCTGGACCTTCTGTGCGACGTCTGCTGAACCGGAAACTCTGGACTCTCTAATTGCTGACTCCCAGACTTGTCTCTTAAACCATGAGGATACAGATTCCGGGTGTTCACATCAGGAAGCGAAACATCAGGAAGCAGATCAGTAGATTTAACTCTTCTAAGTGTGTCCGCCTCGTAGAAGTTTCTCTTATCAACAAGTCCCGCCTTATCTTCAGCTAAAATTTGGGAAGTTTTCCTTAATTCAGCAGCGATTCTCCGCGCCTCGTCGATGTCGTCAACTTGAACCTGCCTTGGAACTTGTCTAACGATCGGATTCACCATCCTTCCAATGTCATTCCGTTTGCTTATTGAAGTGTCGCCACGTTGGTTGTTGAGTTGAGGAAGCCTTGAGGTGTGGAATAAAGAAGATCTCGGTTGGGATTCTGCGTTCACTCCAGCTTGTAGGTCTGAATAGTAGTAAGGAGCGGATTCAGTTGCTGAGGAGGAGGAAGGCAAATATTGAGTTTGTGGAGTTTTGTTCAAGGGATACTGATTAGAATCCTGACTCGAGGATGATCTATGGTTTGGTGAAAGTGAATATCTCGCGGAATCTTGACTCGCTGAGCGAGAGTGTTGTGGGATTCGTGAATCAGTTTGGTGTCCGATTGGTGAAATTTGATGAGGTCTCGAATAACTTGAATCCCTCGAGTGCGAACCAGCCGATCCTGACCTAGATCCTTGCACAGATCCTGGTCCAGATCCTGTTCCAGCTCCTTGTACAGATCCTGGTCTAGTACCTGAATTTTCTGCTTCATTTCTAATGACAGCACCTCTCAATGGAGAGAAACTATTAACATTCTCGTAATGTGCGTCTCCAGTGAAAGATTGTGAGTGCTGATGCGATGGAGGAAGATCGCTAACTCTCATTGAAGGCAGACTACTCGCAGAACTAGTTTTACTTCTCGTTCCATAGCTGAAAGGTTGATCAAGGTTCATCTTATCCTGGCAAGTCGTTTTTTGAAGCTTGTCAGCAACGAGCATGTTTTCGTTGAAGCCATAAATACTGTTGTAACTAAGATCCTTCGCGTAGAGATCAACATTGAAGGCATCCCTCGCCTGCAATTCTTCAAGATACTGATCCAAGTCGATGCTTGCGCCATCAAATCGACTACCAAGAGATTCCAGCTCGTCCAAACTATCCAGAACTTCGCAAACTTCATCACTGACTGGTCTTCTTTTCATCTGCCGGTGTCTAGCTTCCTCTTCCGGGTTTCGCAACTCGGCTGAATCACTTCCCGCACTTTCTAAGGACACTCGACTGTCCCGGAAGGTAGAACTGATCGTCGCTTCAGAGAATCTGGAAGGCGATCGGTGTGTTTCGACCTGGCCTGCTGGTTTATTCCATTTTGGAGAATCCCTAGAGTAATCTCTCGAGACAGGAACTTGAGGAGATCCCTTTTTCAATTCCAGCGACTCTTGCATCTCAAGAGATTCTAAGTCTTCCATTGGAGGTGGAGATGTTGGAATTGGAGGTGGAGAGACTAGTTCACTATCTGAAGAATCATGAAGTTCGGCGATTAGAGTTCTACTGGCTCCTAAATAATACGAAGCAGGTCTAAAAGTATCAGAGAGACTGAATCTCGGATGTCTTGGGGCATCGATAGAGTCCAAATCTTTAGAAGATTCGTCATCAGCATCAGAACTATCAGACTTTAGGGCAGTCAAAATATCCGGAAGCTCTGATCTTTCCTGCACACTTTTCTCAGACTTGCTGCTCTTTTTTTCTTCCCTCTCGAGATGATTAACCTCCATGTAGACTGGCTCCATCTTGTTACCGGAAACGCAAACAAACTCGTAGTGTGGAGTTTCTAAAGTCGAATAATCTCCATAATCTTGTTTCCCTTCGGAATTTGGGGCAAGCAAAGAATGCGAGATTCCGTTCTGCGTCATCTCGACGTAGGAACTTTCTTCATGATCGAGATTAGCAAAAAGACTCTTCATCATTTTCGGTGTGGGTCCATCTTCTGCGTTTGGATCCAGAATTGCTTTTCGAGGTGCCATTGGTAAATAGTGATTTTCGGGAGAGGCGTCGTCCTTTGGAATCGGGGAAGTGTCCTCACTCCCTCCGGAAAATTGATCCCTGTGGGTTACTAATGATTCGGTCATGCTGAGTCTGGTATAACACGGGGAATTTTCTAATTCTTCGGTTCCTTTTGAGGTCTTGCGTCTTCTTCTCCTATCTTCTGGTTTTCTCCTTATCGTTCCGGTATAGGTCTCGGGTTGATGAGTTTGGTATTCCTTTTTATGCTCTTGATTCTGATATTCCTGATTCTGGTACTCCTGCTGTTTCTGATAATCCTGCTGTTTTTGATACTCTTGCTGTTTCTGATACTCCTGCTGTTTCTGATACTCCTGTTGTTTTTGATACAACTGCTCCTTCCGGTACTCCTGCTCCTTCCGAAACTCCATGTAATCCTCATCTCCACTTTTCTCCGGCTGGTCCAAATCACTTCCCGTATCATAGAGAAGAGTCTCAGTGTCGCTGAAAACCCCACGATGTGTGACTTCCTTCTTATCATCATCTTCCTGCTGCCTCACCTGCTGCGACTTCCTCTCAAAATCCGCGAGCAGATCCTTAACAGATTTGTTTCTATCCTTTTTATCACTTTCTTCTCCAAGATTTTCAGAACCCGAAGCAGAGTCCCGAACTAACTTCCTGTCCAACTTTGAAACGTGAGCTTCTGTCGCCTGCGGTGGGGAAATTTTCAAAGGTTCCTGCATCGTGAGAGTTTCTCTAACTGGACTCGAGCACGATTCAAACGATTTGATCCTACTTTTAACCAAATTGAGCGTATCTGTCTCTTCTTCTGTCTTCTCTTTCGGAGAATCTTTTTCCGAACTCTTGGAATCTTCTTCTTTGGAGACCCACTGGACATTTTTAGGTGCTTGCCAGGTTTCACCGGGAATGTATCCGGCGAGTGTGCTGAGTTTTCCAGCTTCGTTGCGAGTGATGGGCTGGTTGGAGTAGACACTCGGTGATTTTAGAATTCCAGAGGGTTTCTTTGGTTCGAGGGGCTCAGGTGTGATGGCCTTCTTCGGGGGAGTGGTTTCCTTGCTGACTGGTTTTCCTTCGAGGTAGCTGACTTCCTCGTATCCGGCATCTGGTGGAATTCCGCAGAGGTTCGAGGGGCTAACGATACCGGCAAGGCTGGACTTGTGAGTGTTGTCGACGGGAGTCGTCGGTGACCGATCCTCCCCAAAATTCCGGGGGCTCCTCCCTGAATGCGAGGGTCTACGCGTGCGCTTCCTCCGGACATCGCCCAGCTCTGATTCGTTACCAAACAGATACATTTTTAAGTGACTTTCTTTAGTAGATGAACAGGGGGACTTGT
Source organism: Druon quercuslanigerum (assembly GCA_010014905.2). Lineage (NCBI taxonomy): Eukaryota > Metazoa > Arthropoda > Insecta > Hymenoptera > Cynipidae > Druon > Druon quercuslanigerum. The sequence goes on along the minus strand of JAAAKG020027665.1, from coordinate 10,955 downwards.
AAGTATAAATTTCTACTTTACCGACATCGAATACATTCTACTAGTAAAGTGGTTCGTGACCTTGCTAAGTTTCTAGCATATTCTTGACGTTAGCAAAAATGTTGTGAAAAATAAGCAGGGTAACGAACCATTTGAGGTGTTGAACTGCCTCGATGTCGATAAGGTAGGAATTTCTAATTATCACTCCCTTTGTCTACCTACTTTGTTGCATTTCCGGAATGTTTTAAAGTACCCAAAACCAGGAGAAGCGGGAAGCCCTACATCGAGAGGATCAATTAAATCTAGCAGGTTTTTAGTTGAGAAATTTTTACATATTTAAAACGACGATTATGGGGCCTCGATTTTTTTTAAGATGTGCTAAAGAATTTTCAATTTCAACACACATAAATTCAGAAGTGTACAAAAATTTTATGTGATATCAGAATTCGAATCTAGAAAATTCAATCATTTATTTAATAAATTTTTTCGGTACTTACAAATTGATAGGTGGCTGTTTTAAATTAATTAAAATTGAAGATATGATAACTGAGTTATATAAAAAAATCTTTCAGGAATAAAATGTATTCTTCTATATTGAAATAATTCCTAGCACAAAAAGTTAATATTTTGTATCAAAATAGTAGTATCTTTCCCGAATGTAAATGCTTTTAATTTAAGTTAAATGTTTAATTCAGTTACAATTAAAATTATTTCAATAAAATAATAGCACCCAAATTAGGTTTTTTTATACAAAATCTGGTGACAGCTTTTAAGGCAACTAAAAAAATCTCACAATTTAAATTTCGCGCTAAAATTATGACAAATCAGAGGTTATTTTTTAGGTGTGTCTTCTCATCCTTTTGGTGCGAAATTCAAATTTAAAAAACTTTTTTTTCGCTGCTAGCGTAACGGGACCCATTAAAAAAAATGGACATTTAATTATTTGATAAAATCTTAATTTTAAAGTATAGATTTTTTGAAGAAAATAATAGAACCCAAATTATATTACTTAAAAAAAAATTTGGAGAGAAATTTGAAGCGACTCAAAAAATCCCACAATTTAAATGTCGCGCTAAAATTATGACAAATCAGAGTTTATATTTTAGGTTTGGCTTCCCCCTTTTGGCGCGAAATTCAAATTTAAAAACCTCTTTTTTGCTTCAAGAGCGCCTTTTTTGAAAAACAAAATAAAAATTTAATTAAGGTATAGGATCTAAATTTTAAAGTACAAGATATTTTGATGAAAATGAGATCACCTGAATTTAAAAGCGTCTAAAATTGTTAATAACCAAATATGCACGCATCCGTTTTTTAAAAAAGATTAAATTCATTTTTTTGAATCATTTTTTTATTTATTTAACTACTTGATTAAAAGTTGAACTTCTGTTTTAAAAATTAATTTTCAAGCGAAAGATTCCTTATTTCAGTTGAAAATTCACCTCTGGTTCAAATTTAATTTTTTTTAACTGAAAATTTGATTATGTTATTTTGGGTTGAAACTTGATCTTCTCTAGCTGAAAACTCAACTATTGAATTAATGATTTGTCTGTTTTAATGGAGGATATACACGTTTTTTATTCCAATTCGAAGTAGTTTTTAGTTGCAAGTCGAATTACTTAGTCAAAAATTCATTTTTTTGTTGGATATTTGGTCATTTTAAATAAAAATCCCCATTTTTAATGATTAGTTAACTATTACATTTTAAATTGAAACTTGATTTTTTTTAGAATAAAATTGATGTTCTCTGCTGAAAATTCGTATTTTTTTGTTTAAAAATCGATTTAGATTACATTTCTAGATTAAAAATAATTTCTGGATAAAATTAATATTAAATTAGGTTTACATAAAATTTAAAATTCGCGGTAAAATTATGCCAAATTAAAGGTTACGTTTCAAGTGTGGCTCTCTCATCCTTCTGGCGAGAAATTCAAATTTCAAAATCTCTTTTTTTCACTTCACACAAGTTTAAAGAAAATTGTAATTTTATTAAATTATCGAATGTTTATTCAAAAGTAAAGATATTTTGAATAAAATAATAGCATGCAATTTAAAAGCGCCTGGTAATGTTACTCGTCAAATTTAAAGGCACCCATTTTTTAAAGATTTTGAATCAATTATTCCAAATTAAAATAAAGCTTTTTTGTAGAAAATTTAAACTATTCGGTTGAAATTTGAACTACTATGTAAAAAATTTTAACTGAAATTTGATCTTTTTTAGTTGAAAATTCACGTTTTCGGCTGAAAATTCATCGTTTTTCGTAGAAAAGTCGAATTCAATTAGATTTCTAGACTAAGAATAATTTCTAAATCAGCTTAGATCCAGACTAGACTTCAATTCCAAGCTAAAATTATGCTGAATCAGAGGTTATGTATCTCATCATACTGGCGCGAAATTCAAATTCCAAAATCTCTTTTTTTCGTTTTGAACTATACGAGCGTCGTTTTTTTTTAAATAAAAGTTTAAATTTAATTAAATTACAGAATTTACGTTGAAAAGTACAGACTTCTTCAAGAAAAAATAGCTTCCGAATTAAAAAGCACCTGAAATTTTTAATATTACAATTTTTATGGAAAATTCAACTACTTGGTTAAAAGTGGATATAATGTTCCAAAAAAATGCTTGGTAAAAAATTTCCAAATTCTAGTTAAAAATTTACCTTTTTAGTTCTAATTTAATTTCTTTAAATGAAAATTGATTTATTTTCTTTTTGGTTGAAATTTGATCTTCTTTAGCAGGAAATTCAACTATCTGGTTAATGATTCACCTGATTTGGTTGAGGATTTCAACATTTTCTATAGAAAATTAAAATCTCTTTTCGCTGCAAGTTGAAAATTCATTTTTTTATTTATTTAAAATTCAACTATTTCCTGTTTAATTGAAATTTGATCTTTTTTAGTTGAAAACTAACGTTTCCTGCTAAAAAAAATCGTCGTTTTTGTACAAAAATCGAGTTAGATTAGATTTCTAGATTATAAATAATTTCTAGTTTAGATAAAAATTAGATCAAGTCTACATTAGATTTAAATTTCGTGCTCAAATTATGCCAAATCAGAGGTTATGTTTTAAGTATGGTTGATCAGCATTCTGGCGCGAAATTCAAATTCAAAAATCTCTTTTAATCATTTTAAGCATTACGCGACCCACTTTTTAAAAACAAAATCTAGAAATAATACAAACTTTTCACTCTATACTTAATAACATAAATATCTATAAACATATTTTCTAAGAAAATAATAACACACGATTTTTTAAATACTTTTTTTATAATTTCTGAAGCGACTAGAGAAAATCTCTGATTTAAATTTCGTGCTAAAATGATATCAAATAAGAGGTTATGTTCCAAGCGTGGTGTTTTCATTATTCTGGCGCGAAATTCAAATCGCAGAAACTCCTTTTTTCGCTTTAAGCGCATTTTTGATAGATAAAATCTAAAAATTAAAGTCTTAAAAATAATGTTCTGGTTTCTCTCGATGCAGAGATTGGAATAAGTGGAATGGGATGATATTAGTTTGAGAAACGAGCTTCAGGCGATGACGTTCGCAGGACGAGAGTGTTAGTTGACCTACGACATGCCATGCTTCCGCCGACCTTAAAAAGCTTCTAAGGTGTTAATTTAATTTTTTAACAAACCAGACCCACCATCGCCAGAGAGAAGGAGCCCCGAGAAAAAATCTTCTTTCGAATCGTTCTTTAAAATCTCATTCTTTAATTATTTCTACTCTCTTCGACTTTTCAAACCCGAGAAAATATTTTTTAAACAGAGAAAAATGTTATCCGACTTTTCGAAATATGATACACATTTTAATGCATTTTTCGTGCACCTCGTTAGTCTGAAGGTTTTTAGTAAGTTTCGAATAATTGGCGAAAAGAATCGAGATAGAAATTTAAAGAAGAAATTTTAATTATAAATTTAATTTTAATCTAATCGGACTTTAATGAAGTTTTTAACTAAAAGTCCCGATTCTTCCGCTAGAAATTGGTCTCGGAATTAGTAAGAAATTAAACTTTGAAATGTTTTGCAGGACTATTGGATGCAAAACTTTAATGTTTGATGAACTTTGTTAAAACTTTTCACAACGTGATACGTAATTATGTACATTACAGGAAGCTTATCCAACTCTACTGATGAGCGCAAGATTACAGAGTGGAAGGAACTTGGAACTCTAGTTGGGAAATTCTTGGCACTGAGTAATAAGTTTGATATCGTTCATAATTTTTTTTTGTAATCATAGTTAAAAGCAGATTTAATTGGAAGTTTTTTTTTTAAATTGAAATCTTCGGAATCTTAGAGCTTTAAATTTACAAATAAATAAATAAATTTATAGTTTTTTAAGCTAATATTTTGGAAGAATTAAAAATAAACTTCAGTGTTTATTTAAACTATTATTTTTTAGTCTATAAATGATTAAAAATAATATTTATTTAACGCAGGCTTCACAGTATTTCCCCTTTTATCTTTTCAAAATTTTTATTTTATTGTTTTTTTTTTTGGAAATTCCTTTTTCTTTGAGTGAAAAATAAATTATTTTTGTAAAAAAATTAGATTATTTGATTGAAAATAAAACTATTTAGTTTAAAATTAAATTTTCTGTTGAAAAATTCAGTTATGTTGCCTTTAAATTTTTTTTAGTTTAAAATTCATGGATTTTGTTTAAAACCGATCTTTTCCGACTGAAAATTTTATTAATTGATTACAACATTGTTTAAAACATTTTTGTTAAATTTTCATCCTTTTTGGGTGAAAATAAAATTTTTTTGTCGAAAATTCGTCTTTTTGAGACGAACCTTGCATTATTTTAGTAGAATATTTAATTATTTGGTTGGAAAAAATAATATTTTGTTGAAAATTCATACTTTCAGGTAGAAAATAAATTATTTAGATAAAAATTTAATGAATCCATTTTTAGTTAAATTTTGAAAACTCAATTTTTTTAATTGAACCATTTTTTCTTAACTTTTCATCCTATTTAAGTTAAAAATGACGTTTATTTTGTAAAAAAAATTCATACTTTCAGGCTGAAAATTAATTTTTTGAACTTTTTTGTTATTTTTTGTCAAAAATTCACAATTTTTGGCTAAAACTTGTATTGCTTAGTTACAAATTCAATTTTTTTCAACAATCTTGTTCCATTTTTTAAATTTTAATTGAAAATTCAATTTATTAATTTTTTCAAGCGAAAATTAAACATGTCCATTTCCGATTCAATTTTCATATTTTTATTTTAAAAAATTCATTTATTTGGTTGGAAATTCGTGTTTTTTATAGAAAATTGAAGTTTTTGGTTACAATTAAACTATTCGGTTGAAAATTATTATTTTTTTGTTTGTTCAAAATTCACTGATTTGGTTGAAAAATCCCTATTTTAGGGTTGAAAATTAATTTTTTTAAACTATAAATGGTTCTATTCTATTCATGGTTAAAACTTCATCTTTTTAGTTGAAAATTCGTATTTGTTCGTAGAAAATTAATCTTTGTAGTAAAAAATTAATCGTTTTAGTTGAAAATTTTACTAATTTTTTAAAAATTTCTTATTTTCTTGGCTGAATATTACTAATTTCAGTCGAAAATTCATTTCCTTCGTAGAAAATTTAACTGTCTTGTAAAAGACTCGTTTTTTTGGTTTAAAAATTAATTTTTTTATCTCAAAATTTCAATATTCCATTTCCGGTAAAAATTTATCGTTTTTGGTTGAAAATTCACTTATTTGATTAAAAATCCGTATTTTTGCATTAAAAATTAGTTTTTGAACCTTAAAATTGCACTATTCTTTTTATGGTTGCAACTTGATTTTATTAACTGGAAAATTGAAATATTCCGTTAAAATTAAAATGCCTTTTGTTTAAAAATTCATCTTTTTTGGTTCAAACAGCAACTGTTTGAAAATTCGTATTTTTTTAGAAAAAATTAATCTTTTTGGTCGAAAATTCATCTTTTTCTCTTAAAAATTCAACTCTTTGGTAGAAATTTATTCCTTATTGTACTAAATTTATATTTTCTAATTGAAAATTCATATTTTTAGTAAAAGAGTCAACTATTGATGAAACAATAATGTTTTTTTTTTTAATTCGAATTTTTAGTAGAAAATTAATCTACTGTGCTAAGGCTTTCAAAACTAAAAATTGAGGATTCCATTTTTTGTTAAAAAGTTATCTTTTATAACTTAAAATTTTACTAATTCATTGAAAATTTGTATTTTTTGTTCGAAATTTCGTCTTTATGGTTAAAAGTTAATCTGATTGAAAGTAATTGTTTTTTTTTGAAAACTGAATATTTTTTTTTAGATTCTTTATTTTTTATTTTTGATAAATTATTTTTTGAACTGAAAATATAAGTATTTTATTATTGGTTACAAATTTATATTTTTATTTGAATATTCATATTCGAATTTTGTTTTAAAAATTAATCAGTTTTGGTTGAAGATTCAAATAATTCGTTGTAAAATCGTAATTTTTAGTTTAATTCAACTGTTTTCAATTTAAAACTATTTTGTAGAAATTTCCGGTTTTTTGTTTTAAAATTAGTTTTTTAGCTCGAAATTTAACTTTTACATTTTTGTTTGAAAAATTGAACTAGTGTGCTAAAAAAAGATATTTTTTTTTTGAAAATTCGTAATTTTGGTAGAAAATTAATCTTCTGTGTTAAAAATTCACCGCTCCGGTTAAAAAAGTTGATAATTCTTCTCCTTGGTTAAAATTAATTTATTTTGTTAAATATGAAATATTTGAACTTAAAATATTTATAATTTAAATCGTTTCAACTCGAATTTAATATATCACCCACATAAATTTAATTTACAATACTTTATTTCCCTATTTTGTTGAAATTTATTTTGCTGTTGAAAATTAATTAATTTGCTTAAAAATCCGTCTTTTTGGATAAAAAACTCATTTTTAAAATCTAAAAATTGAGCTATTTCATGTTTTGTTAAAAAGTTATCTTTTATAATTAAAAATTCTACTATTTCGTAGAAAATTCGTCTTTTCTGATAGAACTTTAATTAAACAATTTAAAATTTATCTGCTTGGTAGAATTTTTTTAAATTTAATTATTTGGTTAAAAATTGCTTCTTTTTTCTTGTAAAAAAATTATTTTTTGAACTAAAAGTATAAGTATTCTATTTTTGTTTCCAAATCTAAATTTTTTTAGTTCAATATTCATTTTCTTATTTTTTAATTGAAATTTAATCGGTTTTGGTTGAATTAAATACTAGATTTTTTAAAGAGAATTTACTTTTTTTGGTAGAAGCTTTACCTCTTTGGTTGAAAATTCAACTATTTTGTTGAAAAGTCGTTGTTTTTTGGTTCAAAAATAATTTTTTTAGGTCAAAAATTACCTTTGATATTTTTTGGTTAAAATTTATCTTTTTTGTTGAAAACTTAACTCCTTGGTTAAAAATTCATTTATTTTCTTATATGCGAAATATGAATTCACTTGAATTATTATTTTTTTTTTATAAAAACTGAATCATTTTTTTTAATTCTTCATTTATTATTGTCGAAAAATTATTTTCTGATCTAAAACTTTAAGAATTCTTTTTGTTTTGTTTAAAAATCTAAATTTTTCGTTAAATATTCATGTTTTTATTTTTGGTTTAAAAACTAATCAGTTTTGGTTGAAGATTCAAATAAACTGTTTTTAAAAAAATCACATTTTTGGCTTAATTCAACTGTTTTCGATTTAAAACTAAAATATTCGTTTAGCAGAAATATTAAACATTACATTTTTTATGAGAATTCATTTTTTTTTAATTTATCTCTCATGTTGAAAATTCGACTGCTTTGTGGAAAATTTTGTTGTTGTTTGAAAATTAGTTTTTTAGCACAAAATTTAACTTTTATATTTTTGGTTGAAAAATCAACTAGTTAGTTAAATAATCACGTTTTTTTGCATATTTGGTTAAAAATTCAACTAATTTATAAATTAATTTTAAATTTAATTTAAAAACTTTATTTCCCCATTTTCCTGAAAAATCTCCTGTAAAAACTGAACAAAATGATTTCCTAATTGTTTAAAAATCTATCTTTTTTGGTTGAAAGTTGAGCAACTTAGTCAAAAGTTGAAGATTTTTTTTGTGTTTTAGAGATGAAAATTTTATAATTTGTACACAAAACTTTTTTTCAACATTAAAAAAAAATTTCATACATTATGGTCAAAAATTCAAATTTTTTAACGGAAAATTTAACGTGTCTATTTTTGGTTGATTCTTGACTTTTTTTTTAGTTTAAAATTCATCTTTTTTTGCTGAAAATTGATTTTTTTAATTCAATCATTTTTTCCTGAATTTTCATCATTTTTAGTTAAAAATTAATCTTTATAGTTGAAAAATTGTCTTTTGGGGATAAAAATTTTATAACTTCGATACAAATTTAAAACAAAATTTTTTAAAAGATTTTTATCCATCTTGGTTGAATATCCAAATTTTTTAAACAAAATTTAACGCGTCCATTTTTGTTTGAATTTTTATTTTGTTTTATTATAAAACTCATCTTTTTGGGCTAAAAATTTCATTTTTCTAATTTAACCATTTTTTCTTAAATTTACATCTTTTTTGATTTAAAATAAAACTTTTTTTTTGAAAATTTGTCATTTTGGGATGGAATTTCGACTATTTCATTGAAAATTAAACTATTTGGTCGAAAAATAAAGTATTTAGTTAAAAATTACGTTGTTGGTTAAAAATTCATATTTTCAGGCTGCAAATTAATTTTATGACCTTGTTTATTCAAAATTTACATTTTTTAACTAAAACTTGTATTATTTCATTGAAAATCGCCTTTTTTTAAATTAACAATTTTGTTAAATTTTCATACGTTTAGGTTGGTTGGTAGATTCTTTTTTTGTAATTGAATCCTTTTTTTTAATTCTTTATTTTTTGTTGAAGATTCAAATAATTTGTTTACAAAAATCACATTTTTTGGTTTAATTCAACTATTTTCTATTTGAAACTAAAATATTTGTTTGGCAGAAATTATATTATATTATTAATTTAATTAAAAATTTTAAAAAAATTATAATTAAAAATTTATATTATTAAACATTTACATTTTATATTTTGGTATAAAAATTCAACTATTTGGTTAAATAATTACGTATTTCTTGAAAAATTCGTATTTTTGGTAGAAACTTAATCTTCTGTGTTAAACATTCTCCGTTTCTAAAAAAAGTTCAAATTATTTAAATTAGAAAATGTAGAATCAATTAAAAATTCATCTATTTAGTTCAAAAATTAAAAAATTTTATTTTATGAATTTATTTCTTAAAAAATGTATCACCCACATTAATTTCATTTAAAAACTTTATTTCCCTATAGTCCTGAAAAATCTCCTTATCTCTTCTATTATTTAGAAAAAAAAATTTCCTGTGAAGTCTGTAATTTATAAAAATCGAGAACTTTTTTTCTTTTTCTTCCTATAAGTGGAAGTGCCAAAAAAAAGATATTTAGTACGAAATTTTAAAGAATTTAAACGAGAAAAATGAGTTCCAAATTGCTTGAAATATTCGAGGATGGAGGATGAAGCGATGACTTGGTTTTATTTACAATAATTACAATTAGTTTATTAGATGATTAGATTATTAGATTATTAGTTCAGGAGAGGAGGTTTCCCTACCTTCGTCATCGCTGGAGTAACTGTTGTAACGTGAGACATTTGTCACTGATCTCCTGCCGTCGGAGCTCTTGCTCCTCGCGTGGGGACGATGAGTCTCGTCTCTTCTTCGTGAGTGGCGCGCTTCTGCGACGGAAGCTTCGTGCGCTGCCAAATCAAGGAGAGCCTGCTGTTTGTAATAACTCGAGAGCTCTGTTTGAGCCGTTCCTCTCGCTGTCGAGCCGGAAGGTTTCCGAGTCAGCGGCGACTGCAGCATACGCTGCTTCCATTCTAGAAGACGCTTCATCGATTCCTCACGCTTCAAACAACAAATTTATTTTCTAAAGTTAGTTCAGAAATTTCAGCAATTTCACACGTTTAAAGGTATTTCACCACATTTAAGGGATTCGTATAAGATTTAAAAATAAATTATACGATTTCGAAAAAAAAAAGATTAGAAAAGGAATTATAACATTTTAAAAATAAATGATCAGATTACGAAACAAATTATAAGATTTAAAAAGAAATTTTAAGATTACAAAAGAAACTATAAGATTAAAAAGGAAATTATCGAATTTCAAAAGAAATTATAATATTACAAAAGAAATTTTTAAGATTACAAAAAAATGATATCGTTACAAAAAAAGTTATAGGATTTAAGAAAAAATTTAAAGATTACGAAAGAAACTATAGGATTTCGAAAGAAATTATAATATTTCAAAATTAAAATTCAAGAAATTTAAATTAGATTAAAATCGATATCAAAAATCCTATTTAATGTTTAATCATCAAATTAATGAAAACTTTTGTAAAAAAACAAGAATCCAACGACCATCTTCCAACGTCCTCTGTTTTATTTTTATCTAAATTTTTTTTTTTACAGGGATTTTTTCAGATTGCAATTAGAACATTTTTTTTATTGTTCGGTGTGGTCCAAATTTGGTCGTTCAATTCTTTTTTTTTACAGGAGTTTTCATCAATATTTCAAATGAAATTATAAGGCTTAAAAACAAAAAAGATAAGATTTCAAAAAAATAAGGTTACGAAAGAAACTATGAGATTTCGAAATAAATTATAAGATTAAAAAAAATTATAAGATATCAAAAGAAATTAGAAGATTACAAAATAAATGGTAATATTTCACTCGAAATTTCGAGATTTTAAAAGAAATTACAATATTTTTAAATAAATTATGAGAATAGAAAAATTATACGATATCAAAATAAATTATAAGAATAGAAAAGAAATGGTAATATTGCACTAGAAATTTCTAGATTTTAAAAGATATTATAATTCTTTAAAATCAATTAGAAGATATAAAAAAATAAATCATATCAAAAGAAATTATAAGAATACAAAACAAATTGTAATATTTTATTAATTTATGAAA
>JAAAKG020027654.1:0-19836 GCA_010014905.2 Druon quercuslanigerum | reverse complement strand
ATTGTGTTGTACATCGCAGTTGTGGTGTCCTATAGCTTCATTTCCGGATTGTCCCCTAAAAAGGTCTCTGAAAGCGTCACTAAACCCGCCTCCTTTTTGCGCAGCCGCAATTTCATCATTCCACCATGCATCAGCAGACAGTCTTCCTACAACCACGACACCACACACTTTGATCCCACATCTAACAATGATTTCCCGGGACATAGTCTATGCGCCTTCTATATCTTTATTCCGTATACGCGCTTTCCAAGTTGCCTTACCTATGCTTTCTATTATTTTATTTTGGAAATCTATTCGCACATCCGCTTCTGTAGGTTTTTAGTTTTGATTCTCGTTTGTTTTGCTTTCTTGGTTCTCTTTTGTCTGTATCCAAGACCTAAGTTAATTTTGGAGATCAGTAGGTAATGATTGGTATTGCATTCAGAACCCTTCATGACCCTTGTATCTTTGACTAGCTCTCTTAGTCTTTCATCCGCAACCACAAAGTCAATTATACTGTGGCTATTTCCTTTAGACCAGGTGTACATGTGGATCATTTTATGCCTAGACCAAGTATTTGTAATAAAAAGACCCTTCTCTAAGCATAAGACAACTAATTTATCTCTGCTATAGTTTGTTCTTGGATCCCCAAAATTATCTAGTACTCTTTCTGTATCCTGATTTTGGATGCCAACCTATCCATTCATATCTCCTAGCAGAATTATTCTTGCCCCATGATCGCAAATATTCATTTTATCATATAAAGTGTCCCAGAAGGCGTCTTTTACTTTTCTGGGAACACTATCAACTGGCGAGTAACATGCTATGATAAATAACCTTCTGATTTCTACTTTCATTCTAGCCCACAGCAATCTGGGAGATACGAAATCATGATCCCCGAGATGTTGCTTTGCTCTTTAATTCAAATTCAGACCTACTCCTTGCCTACGATGTGTTTCACTGTCTACTCCTGACCATATTTTAAATCCGCCTTTCAACAACCCGTTTTCTATTTCCCTACTTTCGCATCCTTTTTTCTTTGTTTCAGGTACACATAGAATGTCTAGTTTCCTTACGTGCATAGTTTCTTGTAATTCTTTTAACATGAGATCATTCACCCCCCTAGCATTCCATACACCCAGTCTCCACTCGTCGCCTGAAACTTGACCTTTACATTTTCCGTGTGCATGCCTTTTGTCAATTAAAGTTTCAGTCCTTTCCGATACTATTTTATTGTTTGTATTACTCATTGTCTAGATTATACGCTCAACTAGCACCTTTATACAATAAGTTTATTTTGCGAGTCGAAATCATGTTCAAGTTAAGTATCAATTCTTCATATGGTGGAAACTTTAGTTATAACGTACGTCCCACCAAACTTCGGTTAATAAGGAAGGAGTGGGAAGGGGGGGGGGGTTCAACCGAAAGAGTCGTCTTGGGTTGATGTTTTTATACTGAGAAGATTACCAGTCTTCAGCAGCGTTGCATTGTTACGTTCCATATTAATTCGACATAATATTAATAGGAGAATTTTTTAAACAATTTATTATTATTTAAAAAAGTATTCTCCGAGCGAAATTCAAGAAAGTTGCAGTTTTTTCTATAGTTTTCGACTTTTGATCAACTTTGAATAAGTTTAATGTAATAATTGATGCAATTTAAGAAACATAATTATTTTAACAGATTATTATTATTATTTATAACTATCTTTTTTATTAATGCTATGTAGTTGCGGTCTTTCTTACATTTTTCACTTTTAGTTTACTTTTTACATTTTGATTAATTATTACCTCACTCCAGTAAAAAGTGGAATAGAAATTGAAAATGTCAGAAAAAAGCGAAACTTTCTAGCATTACTATAGGAAAAGATAGTTATAAATAATAATAACTTGTCTGAATAATTAGGTTTATTATATTACATCCATTATTATGTCACACTAAATGCAAAAAGTATACAAAATGTTAAATATTTCAGAAAAAAGCACAGCTTTATAGCATTTTTCAAAGACAAGATTATTTAAAATAATACTAAATCGTTTAAACAATTAATTGTCAATTAGAATTAGTTATTATCTTACTCAAATCTAAAAGTTAAAAATAAGTTGAAAAATTTGAAATACCGCTACTTCCGAACTCTATTGAAAGCAAAAATTCTTAAAAACATTAATAAATAATTTAAATAACTTATATAAGCATCTGATTATCAATAGAAAGTAGTAGATCACAGTCGAGTTTTTGTAACCATCGGTTTAGCAATTATTCCTATAACTCCTCAGCCAAGCAGTTTGTCAGCGTGTAGGGCGAGATACGGATGCGTCTCTTGCCTGAAAAACACCAGCATCACAATGGAAAGCTGCAATGCACGGTTACTCACATGCGTGGATTTTGCAATATTAAGTATTATAATTGGACCCGGTTCAAGAGGCATTGACAGTTTGCGTTTCGATGTTAAAAAACCGTAACAAAATTATAATTAGCGCCAAAAACTCTAAAACCCCAATTTTCCACTAATTGGATTTTTGCAGACCCTATAAAACCGACTTCTGGGGTGATATTTAAAAAATAGGTTTTGATTCGTATTCGAACAAATGAAAATTATAAAAAAGAAATAAGAATGCATTTTTAATTATCTGTCAAAAACTAAAAGAGATCTAATTTTTACAGTTATTTAAAGGATTTTAGAGAATAACTATCTTTTAATTATTTGTTACAGAAAATCAAAAGTGATGTTCTAAAAAATTGAGACTAAACATTTGTGTTTGAAAAAATCCAAAAATTATTTAAAATTTTGTTTTCAACAAATATCTATTTGAAAGTATTTCTTAAATTATTAAAAATGAAAAAATACATCTGGATATCTTCTGGGTATTATACATAATACCTAGGCAATCTGTATAATAGAGAGTATTACATACTTTGTCTGGACTCTGTTGAACATTACATATAATGCCTATAGGCAGTCTGTATAATAGAGAACATTATTTGCTTATATTAAAAAATTACTTCTGATTGCGATAAAAGTAGGTTTTATATCCACTTTCAGCTGTTGAATTCAAGCTAAAACCTCAAAATTGAATCACCTCATGGCACTAAATAAATATTTTTTGTATATGGAGCGGTAATTCTTTTAGGAATAGAAACATAAATGGAGGGTGAGGAGCTGTTGATTATTGTAATTTATGCGTTAAATGAATTTTTCGAATGGTATCCACAAGTAACGTGAACATTCGAAAATTTCGAAACACGTAACGATTATTTGAGTAGACTGTTTTTCCCTCCGCTTGGCTCGATCTTTGTACTTTTCCCACATTTTTGCGCAGGATTTTTAAAATAAAAGGTCAAAGAATCTACAACTGGACTTCCGTTTCTGGCATCAAAGTGTTAGGTTGTGGTAATTGAGGGGTGCTAATTGCAGTGAGTTTGCAGTGGATTTGAGGTTAGTTGATGGGAAGAGTATGTGAGGGGATTTTATGAGTGAGGGTTTGCATGTTGCAAAGAATTAAAGTGAAACGTTGTGTAATATTTTGAAAGATTTAGACTCTTTTGTGTAGGATAAGAGGTTGTCTTGTTTAGCTGAGGAGTAAGCTTGGGAGACAGTTGCAGTCATGTAAAGGCGACAGAACAGGTCTAGGGAGATATAAACACGCGAGGCAAGCACGGAAGAAAATACGGTAGCAGGGTGAGGTAGCGCCGTAGTCCACTTGCTACGCAGTACGCAGGTTACTTTTTTGATGGAGTCAGACGGGGAAGTATTCTGCACGCAGAAAAGTGACAAGAAAAGGGGTCAATATAGGAAAATGGTAGAGAGGAAGAGATTGAGGGCGAGAAAAGATCAACATAGAGAGGTTGGAAGGACGAAGTGAAAGACGAGGACAAAGTTAGAGGTTGAAAAGGTAAAGTTTTAGGAATCGCGTGAAATAACGATACAGGCAATACAGATAAACGAAAAAAGCAGGAAGAAAGAGGAGCGGAAATAAAACGAGAAATTAGTAAAGAAATGGCAGAACTTTGTAGAAAATTTGCAAAGTAGGATAGTGAAGAAGGAGTAGCAGATGTGCTAAAAAGGACAGATGCTAAAGTAGAGATTGAGGAAATGCGAAGCGCAGCCCGATAAGAATAAAGGATGAATTAAAGGAAGGAAAGTTAAAGAAAATAGCGTAAGAGGAAAGAACTAAGGGAAAAGGAACCCTTTAAGTATGGCAAAATACAGCTAGACGGAGTATGGTAGGATTGGGAAGAAAGAAGGGAAGAGATAGTAAGAAATGAGGTGCCGGGAAACTAGGAGAGAAACGAACGGTAGATAGGTATATAAGAAATAGTAAGAAGCAAAAAGAAACGAAAAACGACTGTAGGGAAGAATAAACGATATGTTACTGGAATATAGCACGGTTGGAGAGAAAGTATACGGAATTTATGAGAAATTGAACATAGTGGGATATTAGTAATGGCAGAAATGTGGCTTGATGAAAAGGGATGGGAAAGAGTAAGGTTACCAAAAGGTCACAAATGGCAACCTCAAAATGCAAAGAGGAAGAATAAAAAAGGCACAGCAATCAGAGGAATATTGATTGGAGTGCTGATCGAATGTATAGCAGAGAGGGATAGGGAAGAGATGCAAGAACAAAAAGAAGGATTAATATTGGAAAAGATAAAGATGGGAGAAGAGAAGTGGAAGACAGTGGGGGTTTATGTGAACGGCGATATGTAGCAGAAAGCAGAGGTGATGAAAGAAATAATGAAAGAAAATAAGGAAGAGATTAGTCTCATAATAGGTGGGGATTTCAATGCGAGAACAGGAGATAAAGGAGAAAGGGAATAAGGAGGAGAGAGAGGAAGAAAATCCAAAGATAAGGTACTGAATGGGGAGGAACAGAAGTTGTTAAAGAACTTGGAGCAGTTAGGATGGTTTATATTAAACGGAAATATAGAGAGAGCTGAGGAAGGAGTAGATCAAGAAACTAGACGGAGGAGGCTATATTTATTCGGATCACTTTCCCTTAATTGTGACATGAGAGGGAGGAAAAAGTAATAGCAATGTAGATTAAAAGAAAGCAAAGGTAAAAAGAGCAGGAAAAGGGAATCACTGGAAGGAAAAGAACAGTTTAAAGAAAAGTTCAGAAATATAAAAATGGGGGAGGGAAATGTGAACGAGGAGATGGAAAAAATTGTAGTTAGAAAAAGAGAAAATGGACGTGGATGGGATGAGGCTTATAAAGAGAAAAAGAAGGAGTTCAGAGAGGAATTAAGAAAATGTAGAAAAGAATATAATAGTGGAGACAAATATAGGAGAATAATGAAGGAGTATACTGAGTTTTGCGATGAAAAGAAATAGGAAGAAAATAAAAGGTGTGAGGAAGAGGCGGAGAAGGCTAGGACGGAGGAAATTTTTTTTTTCTAAAAAAAATTTGAATTTTCAATTTTTTAGAAAAAATCGAAAAGTTGTTGTAATAATCTTGTGGGGAGTTCAAAACGCAATGTTTTGCTTTTATTAGCTTTTAAAATATAATTGTCGTGATTCTTTTTTGAAGTTTCATAAATGCTATAGCGCCGGCAATCTTTGTTATCAGCAAAATTCCGTAAGATAAATTGCTTATATTTTTTAGTACTACTAATAATCTCACATAGAATTTTTAAATCTTGAAAAAAGTGGTCACCTAAATTTGGAAAATGCTTCCGCTTTTTGAAGTTTTATCCGAAAATGACTATCTAACGAACTTGACTTTCAACTTAGGTCACTAAAAGAGTAAACCAAAGGTAAAAACCAATCTGTCAAATTCTTTTGAAAGTTATTGTGCTCCCAAACTAAAAATCTAGACATACATAAACACACACATAAACACACACACACAATAATTGAGTCGTTTTTTAATTTTATTATATTGGCTTTTAGTTAGAATATTGTCGAACGTCAACAAACTTGAAAAAAAATATCATGCAAAATGCACAAAAACGCTAACAGACCGCCACTTTTTCAACTTCGCGAATCGGGGCTATCTAAACCGTTTCCAATTGGAATGCATAATATTGCGCAATCTCCTGATGTTTTTCATGTAAGAGGCCCAACCGAGACTGCGTGGGCAAGCAGTTCTAAGAATTACTAAACCGCGAGTTACTAAACTAAGAGTTGGGTGAATATATCATTATCATTATTAATGGTATTTATTTTTTTTAAATCGACCCACACTTTTTGGTACATGCACGTTTGTAAAAGTTGTGTACACGGGGAGGGGGGGGGGGGGCTTTAAACAAGTCGGGGCCAGCCAATAAACCAATAAAATTATTTTGAAATTTTTTACAAATATTTGACGAATACCTAGTTTATCAAATTATTATTATTTAAAATTTTGCGTTAGTTATTACTTACTAATAAAAACTTTTTAAATAGCACTCAGGAGGATATTATTCATTATATACTGTTAGAAATTAAATATTACTTATTAATATTTATAATTATTATTATTATTATTATTATTATTATTATTATTATTGTGTTATATTATATTATATAAAAACAAAGATTACCAGCGTTATAGCATTTTCAAAACATAAAAAATTAAACAAAAATGAACCTTTTAAGCAAAACAACACACGATATAAAATAAAAATAAACAGAAGAAAAGCCCTATAACATTATCACCATAATTATTTCACCAAAAAGACCTATAAATTTGTTGTTTTTTAGTTTCTTATATTAAAATAAAATATAAAATAAAAAAAATTAATTTATGTACAAATAGCAAAAAGCTGCGAAAAAAAGTCATGAAACAAAAGTTGTTTACCTGAAAAAAGTTAAAAATTTTATTAGCAATTTGTTTCTAGGACTCGTAACTTTGTTTAATTTTTAAAAATCAGAATTACTATTTAAAAAATAAAATTTTTGGGCAACCGAACACAAGGAATAAAAAAAAACGCATAGACAAAAGTTGCTATCACAATGAGAGCTATAAATCTGTCACCTTTATTTATTTTATTAAGTGCGCCATTTTTGTTTTAATTGAAAAAATAACTAACAAAGTAAATAATTAATGTTTTTAAAAAACGACAAATGGTATGCAATAAAATCAATAGAGTAGGTTTTCCTTTAATCGTAAATTAAATTTAAATATCTGTTCACAAATGTGGCGAAATACAAAGACTGAGCACGTATGGTGAGGTAAATACATTATCGAGTGCGAAGCGCAAGAACCAGCAGTGGCGGACAGATTGTTTTTTAGTAATTTTTGTTCCAAAAATGTTTTGAGGAAATCACAATTTGCACAATCCCCAAAGGCATTTTGATGCGTACTTTGCACAAGATGTTAGCCAAATTAAAAACGAAAACGTTTTATTTTCAAATAAAAATTGTTATGAAAAATAATTTCCTCCGCATACTTACACTTTTGGAGAAAGTGTGAAAAAATTAATACAGAACCATTTATATTTATTTTGTTCAGGGGCCGTACTTAAATTACGTAAAACATTTTCGACAGTCTCAAGACGCCTCCCCCTCTTTAGTAATGGAACTGTAACAAATTTACACAGAGTGTCTGACCCCCCCCCCCTTTGAGCTGTTACGCAATTTAAGTACGTTCCCTTAGGCAAGCACGACAAATTGTGAAATTAGCGGAGGGTGTGCTGCGAGTAGGTACAATGATGGTTTACTTTTAAGTTGATTTTATTCTCTACAAATAATTTTGTAGATATTTTTCTCCGCCAAAAGCCAAAATCGATATAGATGCCTTCAAACTCTGTTTTTTCGTTTTTTTTAGAAATTAAAAATCCACAACACTTGCAGACCGATGATTTTAGGATTTCATTGGTTCGCCCTTATGAGCAATTATGAAAAAAAAATTCCAGCAGATTATTCTAGTCTAAATTCTTATTTGACTGTACTTGTATCAATTTTCGCATTAGAATAGGCTGAAATATTATAAAATACCATTACTTAGAGGTAAAAAATAATTTTAGGCATGGCTGAAATTTATGTGAATAATATTAATAATAGATATATAATACATAACATATATAAAACATGTAAGAAATAATAATACACACAATATTGGTATTATTATTATTATATGATCCATTGCGAACCATTTTTGTTGTTGCAAAATTGATACAAAATTTGAGAATTGCGAAAAAACAAAAGTGAGAATAAAATATGCTATTAACATCTGTTTACGGAAGCATCCAGGTATTCAATGTTTGCTGCTGTCAAATTTTTCATGAAAAAATAAAACTTATTTGTCGTAATATTATCTTAGCAACTCATGCTATATTCTTTATTTAATTGAATTCAATTTTGTTTAGTCAATCACGTACCTTTTAATCATTATTGTGCGAACTTATTGACATAAATGGACCACCTGCTGAGAACCATATGCTCACATATCTAATGTTCTTCATTAGAACGTCACTCTTGTATTTATCGAACTAAAGGTCACTAGTGTGAAAGTAGGGTTGTTAACCCTGCGTGGTGAACTCATTCAGTGACTGAGCTTGTCGATTTTCGTTCGTTTTCTTCCAGGACGGACACGTGGAACCGTAACGTTGCGCGTACTGCATAAGGTGCAACACGTGTATCAAATTTATACGTGAATTATATAATTCTATGCCTAATGAGAAAATTTAAAGAATAAAAGCAATTTATTTTATATGGGAATTTAAATATTGTGTTACAATAAAAAGTAAAAATTGAACATACAAAAGAGAACAAAATTTCAAAATTAAATGTCTAAAATTTGAAGTAATGGGAAGAATAACTGAATAAAGGCATATTGTTCGAAATTTTATTTTTAATAATTTAGGAAAAACTTATCGATATACATTAGGCATTTTAACGTCATTTTATCTTTTATCCGAAAAATGAAATTTAAGACGATAAAATTATCAACTGAATAAAGCTCATTTAGTTTCTCCTCTAATGAACACATAAATCTTAGTACTTCGACTCAAAAATAATCAAAGGTATATTCTGTTCATTTTAACTCGTTCCATGAAATATCTATTTCTAAATTGATTTTAAGAAACATAACAATGAGACATGATTTTCTTGCATTCTCATAATTTTTGATTGAGAAAGTATAAAAATTGTCAGAAATTTCACACCACATTTTTTCAACGGATCTCCACGTTTTGAGACCCCCTGCAGTTGACAATCATGTTTTGGCGATAGCGAATGTCTGCCTGTCTGTCTGTCCGTCCATAAACACGAGAACCCTCGAAGAAATGTGCGGATATAATCGAACCTCGGCACTATGTTTACGGGCCGTAAAAGAAAAAACGAGTTCGTTAATCAGCATTCCTTGACAAACGGTAATGTTCTTAACTATGAAAAATACTATCCCAAAATCAAATATGCCAATTTTACGACAAAACTTTAAAAAACCTATAATGTTTCCTTCCACTATTTTTTAGAAGACTTTATGTTTTGGCAGCCTTTTAAATTAAATACGCATAGTTCTTTGCAAGCAAACTTCTTCACCGGTATTTTATTATACGACAATGTAGATTATATAGAATCAATTTACGTGTTATTTTTCAGATAAATCGTTAAATGTTTTTAAATACGAATTCAATACATAGATCCATATTTTCGCTTATCTTGTATTGTTGACACCCGACGTTGACACAGTGGAAAATCCTCACATTATTTTTCTCAAAGTTTTTAATATCTGTGCTTTTATCTTAAGGTTCTAGAAAATATAATTTTCATTTATAGTTTTTCTTTCCTTCATCTATAAACTAAAGAATCAAACAAACCTGATCCTATTTTTTTCATTTTTTTCAATTATGAAAATTGGATAACAACTCTCGTAATAAGCTACTTCGGAACAAAATTCAGATATCAGTAGGGTGTTTGTGGATACAATAGTAATGAACAGAAGGACAACATATTGGTTTTGATTGAATGCTGACTCGGTTCAACAGCTTTAGGCTAGGATGCACAGGGACGTATCAGGGCGGAACTATTTAGATAGTATACGAAATTGCAGACGAATGGGATTGTGAATTCAACAAAATATGACGAGAGATGGAAAATAGAGTTGTACAGATTTCGTGAGCTTAATTGGCAATATTTAAATTACTCCATAGCGACTTTTTTTAAAATCATTTCTTGAAACATTTTTATCCCCAGGTTGCGGCTCCATCGCTAAAATATATATAGTTATGTGCAAACAAAAATACTATCACGTCAGTTTTGTGTCGGCCAATGAAAATATAACAACTGGGAAAATGTGAAAACGCAAATGCAATTATCTTTGCAGGATCGAGGTAATATCCTGCCTTTAAAGAGAAATTATTGAAGACCAATCTATTGCAGCGAAAAAATAGGTCGCTGTAATTTCGAGTTAAAAATTCGGTCATGTGACTAGAAGTTTCAAACGATGTTCCGCGAATGGGATGAATGTATATATACGGCCGTATAATCAAGCAAGCACAGGTGTGTCTTGCTGATTGACAATCTTCAATATTCGCAACCCCACCTGACTGTATTTCACTACTGCACCACTGGATATGATAGAATCAAGCTGCAATAGTGTAGAATTAATACTAAGGCCAATATAGGAATTGATCTAGAGGGCCAAGGACCTGTAGAGGGCCCAGGAGGTGTGTCTTAAACATCTAGAGATTATGAAAAATGTAAGATGAAAGCCTTAAAGTTGATATTTGTTGGTTTAACATTTCACTTAAAAACTAGTTTGCACTGGAAGCAGAAGCTTTATGATAATCTAAATTATAAAGAATAATTAATATCTTCAACTTAGTTAGTATCTGAAAGTCCAGTTTTCACTAATTCACTAAATTCGACCCGTATAATCATTCTGCAGGATGCAAACATATATTTTTTTAAATTAAAGCTATGCAATAGAATTTCAAAAAGCGCTTTTAAGGCTTTTGTAAATTCTCATCATTTATGATTAAGAAAGTATAAGAATTGTCAGAAATTTCATATCATATTTTCATAACGGATTTCTACGTTTTGAGACCTCTTGAATCCGAAAATCGAGTTTTCGCGCTAGCGTCGTTCTGTCTGTTTGTCCATCCGGCAGTCCGTCCGTAAACACGATAACTCCTGAAACAAATGAGCAAATCAAATCAAGATTTAACACACTTTTTTTTAGTTCTTAAAATAAAAAAACGTGTTGGTTAACCAGCCATTTTAGATAGCAATTCAAAAAGTTAGAAAACTTTCAAAATTATTTGAAATTTTTTTCCAAGATTAACAAATTTTATGCACAGCTATTGGTAGTATTCAAAAATCTGAACAATTTATCCTAATAGCTTTTTTCGATAACAAACAAATTATCAGATTTACAGCATTGATAAAATATTAAAAATCAATCGGAAATTAAAATTTTAATCCGCACAACGCTAGATATGAACAAACGTCAAGAAAAACGTTTTTCTTTCTAAAAGCCCTAAAAAATCGAAAATCCAACTTTTAATGGCACCCAAAATAATAAAAAGTAAGAAATTCCATTTTGTGATGAATCTGTGAAAGATCGGAAAAATTGTGCAGGAAAAAAAGATCTGCAAATAATCTAAATAATCTAAAATAATTTAAATCGTAAATAACTTTTTCATAGTAAGGGTGGTTTTTGATTTATTCATAAAAAACAGAATTAATTTTTTTTTAATTTTTGATAAACCACGCAAGCTAAGAACAAAAAAAGGACACAACATTTTATTTTACTTTTTTATAGGAGCCACAGTTTTTGTTTTGATCTTTTTAATCTGACATTACAATTTTTCGACGTTCAGCTTTACTTCCGTCCATAAACGCGATAACTCTAAAAAGAATAAACGGATCAAATCGAACTTTGGCGCACTTTTTTTAGGTCATGAAGGAAAAAATAGTTCCTTAGTCAGCATTCCTTGACCGACGGTTATGGTTTTATTCATTTAACATTCTAAGAAATAATCGGTTATTCAGTTTTGACACCAAGCGACAACAGATACATAAAGAAGTTCAAAAGAAGAATTATAGCTCTTAAAAATATGTACAATTTTTGTTTAAGCCATTTTCTGATAGGACTCTTGCTTTTTGGTTTTATGCAACACTGTTCAATAAATAAGATCTTGTTAGATTAAAAAAAAAATTAATTTTATAAGTGAGTCTTCAAAAAATGGGATGTAGTAAGAAATTGAACTATTATATTGGTGGAATAACAGTCTACAAGTAAATGTGAAAAAACTGTTTTTCTTCACAATCTAATAATTATAAGTTCTGTTAGGATATTCAACGCTCCTTAAAATGAGGGTGCTAATGTTATTTAATTTTAAATGCGAAATATATGTCAGAATATGAAAATGTGAAATATATCTTGATGAGCGGCCTTTTGGTAAAAAATAAGCTGACGTTTGTTTGGTTAAAAAGTTCCGATTTGTTGTTGAGATATTAAAGAAAAATTGTTTTTGGAGCTATTTCATCACTGAAATCAATAAATTAACACATAAGAAAATACACTCAGTTTATTTTTTATGTACCGAAAATATGACAGAACGAAAAAATTCGGTGAGGAGCATATCAGGATGCCATAAATTAAGAAGTATAATTAATTTCACCTTTGTAAAAAATGCGAGATGTGGCCTTTCGGTAAAAAAAATTATATTCTGATGAGCGTATTTTTGTCAGAAATAAGCTGCCGTTTGTATTGTTGAGAAATTACGATTCGTTTTTGAGATTTTCAAGAAAAACTATTTTTGGGGGTAAACTTTAGGATTGATTTTCCCCTTGAATCGATTAATTATCACGTAAAGAAATACGTGTCTAATATTTTTTTATGTAGTATAATGTATTACAGAATAAATAAAATCGGTGACATCCACCTCGGGATGCAATAATTTAACTTTAGGGATAATTAAACCCTTGAAATTAACTTTTTTAAAAAAGACGAAGCATTTCAACTTTAGTTATTACTTTTCCTACTGACAGAAGAATATACAGTAAAATTCAGCTAATTTGAAAGTTTCGGTAAAAAATGTAAAAAAATCACATTCACTCTTGCAAAAAAACTGTTGCAACTCCTCGGCATAAAAAATATGTCCTGATGAGCGTCCTTTTGTATGAAATAAGCGAACGTATATTTGGTTAAAAAAATCCGATTATTTTTTAAGATATTAAAGAAAAACTTTTTTGGGGTAAATTTTAAGGGCAGTTTTTACCTATTAATTGGCGAATTAGCCTGAAAAAATATGCATATGCTATTTTTTCATGTACTCTCTAATAGCTTAATTGGGAAAGCACCCGACAGGCAATCGGCAGTTCTGTGGTTCGCTTGCCAGTAGAGCGACTTGAGTAGCTTTTCTCAGAAAAATTTAATTTTCAGAATTTATAAATTCATTTTCCATCATATCAAAAATGAGGTTAAGTATTTTCGGTGTTCTGAAGAGTTAACTTCATCGATAGATTTTCATTTCTGATTTTCAGAGAGTGTGGAATGACATCTATACTTTTCGATAGTAACTAGTTCTGATGATAATACAGAAATTTACATTACTCGTATCATAAATGTAACACCTGGCCTATGATAGCGTATATTTCCGAAAAACTTGAGTAGCTCTTTTTTCACAAAACTTTAATCTTAAGAATTTATTCAATTCAAAAATTGCTTTCGCAGTGATTCTTTAAGGGAATGCATAATTAACACGGATCAACAGAAATTACCTATGTACTCGTTGAATCCGATGTACCATTCCCAAAGTATTTTTTAACGAAAAATAAGAATCTGCCTTACAGTTATTGCCAGCAGGTGCAGGTGCATGGCCTTCAAAATAACATTTAAAAAAATGGACAAAATGTACAAAACTTAATTTGCTATTTTTTAGAGAATATTCAGTTTTTTATATGATCTGGACTGAATTTGTTCCTTTTATAATGCCAAACAATAATGTGGTAAGAAATTATAATTTAGACAATCATTTATTGAGATATGATACAAAATATGCACGGTTATATGCCTATATGCTTTAAAGCACTCAAAATTACATACATTTGCGGTTGTTTGAGTCGCTGATATCGAATCTGGAGTCAGATTTGCACTTTTGAAAATAGCTAAACCCCTAAGCTTATTAAAAAAGCTTTTACTCGGGTAAATCCGGTTATACATCATAGGCATAGCCACGGATTAAGTCAAGTGACAGATGAAATCAGGATGTTATTGGTTAATCTAATACGATGCTTGAAACCTCCTGCGATGATGCTGTAGATATACAATTACGACCTGCCGCGAGCGTTGGAGGTGAGAACAGTCACTCCTGGATGCTTGGACAATGCATCCAAAGTAATTTCTTAATCCCAAATCAGAATTTTCGAGTAATGGATGAAAAATCATTCTTTTTTCTGAAAATTCAATGATCCACGTCAAAAATTGATCATTTTAGTTATAAAGTTATATTTTTGGAATAAAACTCAAGTATCCCAGTTAAATATTTTATAATTTTAGTTAAAAATTCATCTCCTGTTGAGAATTAATTTATTAACAAATTTAATTATTTTTACCTTTCAAATTTATCTGTTTAAATTTTGGTTCGCAATTTTTCTTATTACATTCTCATCCAGAGAAGGTTTTAGATTTGTGTTAAATATGACCCCCCCCCTCCCCCAGATTTTGTCAAATGCCCACTTTTTGAGACTCCCTGCACCGAAAAATAGGTTTTTGTGAATGTGCCTGTCTGTATGGCTGTCTGCCTTTGAGCACGATAACTTTCAAAAGAATTGACAGATTGGATTGGCCTTTGGCATACTCTTTTACTGTCTCAAAGATAAAGATCAAGTTCGTTATCCAGCCATTTTTGATAAAAATTCGAAAAATGAGCACATTTTGAAAATGGTTGAGACCATTTCTTCCAATTTTGAACATTATATATGTGTGTGTGTGTGTTTAAAGTATTCTAGAATTCGAACAATTTATCCTTATGACATTTTTCGAACAAATAAAAATTTTCAGAGATATAGTATTTTTAAAATAAAAAAAAAATAAACGAAAATTAACATTCTCAGCCAAACAACGCACGACACAAAAAAAAGTCAAGACAAGAAAAATGTTTTTTCACACACTCTACAAGATTATCATAATGACTTTTCGAATTTTGTTGGAAAATCGAAAATTCACATTTTTATTGCACAAGAAATGCTAAAAAATCAAAATTTCATTGTACGGTCAAACTATACAAGATACAAAAAATGATGATTAGACCAAAATTGTACACTCAAAAAAGATCTACAACACTGTTCTTGGTGACATTTTGATTGGATGTGAATTTTTTGTATTATTCTTTAAAAATAACATTAACAGTGAAAAATCTGTCCGATCAATGGGTGAATAAACCCAATATCGAACGCGAAGCGCAAGTGTCTTGATGAAAATGTGATCCTTAAGGTCGATAGAACCTTCGGTAAATTAGTTCTTCTCATTATGTAAAATTCACGTAATTGAACCAAAATTATGTCATAACGATGAAACTTACTTTGGACCGAGCGCAAAGCGTGAGGCAAATGTGTGCGAGCGCGTAGCGCGCGGTGAACGATAGTGAAGTATAAACGTGGTGAAGTATGTATCAAGCTCAAGATGAATACGTAATTGAGCGCGAAACGCGATATTCAACAGGTGCGCGCCTTAGACGCGCTTAAGCTACTAAGCGAAGCGAGCTGTTCGCGAAACGCGGGATGAGAATGTACCCGCTAAGCGGGCAGATTCTTTCATTTAAAATGCATGTGTTTGATTAAAAATTGTTCTTAATTTAATCGGCAGCTGGAGACAACGACAACTTTCAAGGACCCTATGTTATGAAATGAATACTTTCAGTAAGAATTTTTCAGGAATATGTACCTAAGGGTCTATTTGAAATGATGATGTGCTCTAGAATTATATTTTATTATTCTTCAATAATAAATAAGATAATTACTGGTGTGATTCATGAACTTAAATTACTTTAAATTCAAAATACTTTTTTTGTAATTCAGGTCTTCTTCAAGTTATTAAAAAGTGTATGATATAATATTTATAAAAGCAGTAACTAATTATTCCTAAATCCTTTATAGTACTTTTGGTAATTTTATTTCAAGTTGCATTATCGGAAATTAACAAAAATGTAATTTAAAAACTCGACAGAGCAGAGATTATGCATTGCGACAAACAAAAATGATTTAGTGTTTTGAGATTGGAAAATAATCAATTTTTTCAAGAATAATTTTATGCATAAGAACATAAAAAAATTCAATCATTAAAAAATAGATTTCCAAACTATCTCACTTTCCGGCTCATTAGACATAAATATCAATAGAAAAGAAAAAAGAGGGAGAAAAACGGAAAGCGTCAACCAAAAAAACAACCTCTCACTCTTTGTCCTTCTCCGCCCTTTTTATACTACTTGGGCACCAAACAAGTTCCGACGCCAATTTAGATCTCCTCATCAGGGAGTAATTCATAGGATAAACTAAGGTATAAAACAAAAAGATGATGTAACCTAAAAAGAAAATATTTCAATGGATATTCTCTGAAAAATGGTTAATTCCAAAATGGTCTATATGTTTATTGAGAAATGATTGTTCAAAAAATGGTACATTTTTTAATTAAAAAATTAACAGTAAATTATTTATATCCAATTAATGACTCTATCCCATACTTTGCTGTATCTTAAGAGATCCCTTTATAAATTATTGGCTTTATCCCCTTCTCTCTTTATGAATAATATCTCCATAAATTCCCTCTTTTTTTGATTTCTCTCATGATAAAGGATCTTAATATGGTTCCAATTGAAGTCATGATCATATGTGATTTTATGTTTTGAGAGAATAGAGTGATATGTAGGACTTCTATTAAAGTTCTTTTCACGTTCTTCTTTCCTAAGTCTAAGTGTACTTCGTGCTTGCCCTATATACACAGCATTACAGTTTTTGCAATTAATCTTATATATTACTTCCCTCTTATCTAGCGTGTCATATTTACCTTTTCCTAATTTAACTATCGTATTACTCTTAAAAGGAATTCTATATAGAGTATGCAAACCTAATCTACATAACATTAATTTCAGGATTTTCGAGATTTTACAAGAAAATGGAATACCAATAGTGTTGAAAGTATTATATTCTTCATTATTTCTTGTAAATTGTTTGTTATTAATGTTTTTAATATAATTTATCCTGTTATGCACATATTTTTCAATAAACTCAAATGGATAATGGTTAAGAAACAAAATTCGTTTACATATTTCTATATTTTTTGCATGGAAAATTGGATGTGACAACTTGAGAGATCTATCAATTAGGTTTTTAATAACTCCTATCTCATTTTGAATAGAATGATTGGAAAGAAAACTAAGTGTTCTTCCTGAACAAATAGTTTTCCAATGCCAATCTGTGATTATCTGTCTTTCTTCGGTTTTAATTAAGGTCATATCAAGAAAATGTAATTTTCTTTCAGTTTCAATTTCAACTGTGAACTATAATCTTGGGTGTATGCTCTTAAAAGTATTTAAGAGAGTCTCTACTTTATTATTATGAATACTAAGGGCTGAGTCTTCAACATATCTGACATAAAAATCAATATTAAAATCTATTCTATCAAAAACTTCATTTTCTAAATCTTCCATAACAATTTCAGCTAAAATTGGAGACAAAACAGACCCTATTGGAGTTCCAAACTTTTGTTTATAGAAATTATTGTTAAATTTGAAATAGACAGAATAAAAAACATATTTAGTAGCATCTATAAATTGCTTTTTGGGAATTTTTGTGTTAATTTTAATCAATTCCCGACGTTTAATTATAGCCTTTTCCACTCTTTCATATGGTATATTTGGAAACATTGCTATTACATCAAAGGATACAAAGATATGTTCGACAGGTATTATTAAATTTTTAATTAGTTTTAAAAAAGCATAACTATTTTTTATCGAGTTTCTAGAACTTTTAATTGATTTTTTAATAATATTGTTTAATAACTCTTCTAATTTTCTAGTTGGAGAGCCTATTGTAGAAAAAACTGGTCGTAATGGATAATCAGTTTTATGTGTTGTAACAAGGCCATAAGCTAATGAAATATGAGTACTCGTTGTATCAATATCACAAAGCGCAATATTATTCCCTAAAAATTTGTACTTCTCATACTATCTAGGATTTTAAATGTCCCTTTTTGAAGCATTTTAGTGGGATTATTTGGAATTATTTGAAAGCTATCTTCATCATTAAAAATTTTGTAACATTTTTTTAATATAAATATCTTTATGAATGGCTATCGTAATTGAACCTTTATCTGATTTCGTAATCATTAATTCTGGATGATTTTTAAGAAAAAATTTTTTTTCACTTAAAGCTTCATTCAATTCTTTTTCTAGTATCGTTTTTGGAATATTATTATTTAAGAAATCGTTAGATAAACCCGTAACAATTGATCTAAGGTCATCTACTTTATTGTCAGGAATTTTACTAATATCAGATTTAATATCTTTAATGATTTCAAGTAATTGACTGTAATTTTTTCACCAAATTTGTTACTAACACCATCACCTTACCTCAAAATATCAATAACTCTATGTGGAATGGTCACATTATAAATATTCAAAAACCAGGGATCAGGTTGATCATGGAAAAGAATAAAGTGAATATTAAGATACAACTTTTAAACATCCCCTTGCTATTTAAGAATACTTTAAAAAAATTTGATTATGTTTTTTATTATCCTTAGTGGCTTTTTTGATTCAGTTTGATTTCCTTTTCAAAACATTCTTTGATAATGAAGCAGGTACTTGTTGGATTAACTTTCGTATGCTTTCTTTTATATTAATATTTAAACATTGGATTTGTGAATATCAATCTTTAATAGTCAAATTTAAGAGAGATTTTTAAAAAATTTCTGTATTTATATCTAATTTTACTTTATTTCTTTTATTTTTGAATTCAAAACAGATTCGTTTGTTGATATCAAATATCTTTTTAGGAAACACTCCATGAAGTTTACATTTTATCAAAAATTCTTTTTGTAATATCGTAGACCTAAGTTTTTTACTAATTGAATACAATTCTTTTATATTTTTCACTAGCCCTCCAATAACATCAATACCATTTCCCCAATTTCTGTTAATATCAACGAAATCCATGATATGTACACCAAAAAAACAATCAAATTCAGCACAAACTTATTTGCCTATTAATTTATTGTATTTATTTTAAGCTGCTTTATCTTTTTATCAGTAATTATGAAAAAATACGTTACTCCCTGTGTTTATTTGAAACCTGTTTTAGAAACACGCACTAGATAATCCTGTCACGGATTCTGATTATTATAATAAGAAACACTTTAAAAACTGTTTTAGAAACACCTACTAGATAATCCTGTTACTGATTCTCATTATTATAATAAAAAACACTTTAAAAATGCTATTTTATATATTGTTTGAACATAAAATAATTAAAAATGAGCTTGTTATAAAAACCGGTAAAGGACTCAGTTTTTACGAGCGACGAGTAGTTGTTAACTTATTATTTTATTTAGTAATATGAAACGATTCAAAAAATCCTTCATTATGAAATAAAAACTAATGAAACTATAAACATGGGATTGCAATAATTAAAGAAATTTAATAAATACTTAACTAAGGAAAGTATATGAAACATGATATTCATAGAGTATACTAGAAAAAAACATAAAATATTGAAAAACCATGAATCTGAAATAATATTTTCAGTGAAAAAGAAAAACCACACAATAAAAACATGGAGGTATTGTTATGACTATAATGATAAAAATGTGAAGGTATTCACTGGTACATAATAAGAAAATGCATATATTTTTAATATAGCAGAAGAAGAGAAGAAAATACAAAACAACTTTGAAGGATGCAAGAAACTACTTTATAAAGCAATGAAGGGAA